>OMLM01001406.1:96243-112202 GCA_900302695.1 Helostoma temminkii
TGAAACATTACCAAACAACACATCTAATGGTGGCCTAAGACTTTTGCACAGTACTGTATGCCTATCGACACGGGTGATTTACCAAATGCATTCCAGCACTTAAAGTCACTGCAATTTTTTTATGTTTCGATGGCTCCCTGTACTGATTTATTAAACCAATATGTGATGGCAATAAAGCAGAGAAACTGTAATTATGAAAAGAGAGATAAAACTGTGAGTTTCTTATAAATTATTCAGCCACACACACACAAAATTCACGTCTGGTCGTCTGCCTCGAAGCACGAGGGACTCAGGTGAACCACAGAGCTTATTAACCCCCCCAACACACACACCATGCATCGACAGGCACATGAAAGCATCTCCTCGCACACACAGACCTTTAACAAGACAAAAGGAGGATCTGTCTTTTGACAGCAGAAGTGAAGAGGGTGTTGTACTCCATCTATGTTCTGTTTCAAACCAGTGGAGCACAGGAAATAAGTGGGGGAGGGGGCCTTACGTTCAATCCGTCATTTGAATGTAGAATCAATCAATATGCAGCTTTAGCGATTAATTGTATTGGTCAAACAGTTTGTGAAGGGGAAGAAAAGGAAAAGAACAAAGCAGGAGTGAGTGTTGAAAAGATGAGAAAGGGAAGGAAAGGAGGAGGAATAGAGGAGAGGAGAAAAGGATACAGGAAAGAGTAGAGGGAACAAAGAGAAGCCACTGTCAACATTTTTTCCGTATTGAACCAGACCACAACTAGAAAGGACACTTCTGAAAAAATGTCACTTGGAAAAATCCTAACCAGCATGCTGCAGTCTGAGTGTTTCTACTTGGGGGCGCTATAGCATGAAACCACAGAAACATCTGTGTATATCATCATATTTATGATCGTTGGTCCTATCTTCAATCAGACAGAACCGATGATGCTGAACTGAAATAGCTTTTCTCATCTGTCTGTGCAATAAAGAGTCTGCAGTTGTTGGTAGCAGCAGCACACTTCTCCACAGATGCCATTTGTTTTTCTACTTCTACAGTCTACTTCTACGGTCCAAAACACATTTGACAACTGAGTATACTGCAACACACTTAATGACTGGGGAGTAACAACAGGATGTTACTGGATGTTCTGGAAGTAGATGAATCCTGCAAATCCTGCGAGAACGAGAAAATCTCAGGGTTTTTTGTGAAGACAAACACAGACGCCAACACTGAAATCTGACCAAGGCCCTTTCTTTGCGTGAGGACAACGCAGACTATAGAGACTACAGAGGAAAATGGAGATAAAATAACTTTAAAAGCCAGGAGGTTCCAGAACGAGACAAAGACACATAGCGATCTTCTAGATCAAGGAAAGGAGAAGGCAGATCCAGTACAGGCTCAGGGTGAATAGCAAAATGGTGAGGGAAATGCTCCTGCTAATAAAGGGAGTAACACAGGTGAATATAATTGAACTGGCTGCAGAGTGAGCGGAGCAGGAAGGGAGTGCACAGGTGTGAATGGTTGGACTGACTGGGCGACGATAGCAGACAGGGAGAAAATTATACAATTATTAAAAAAATTAAATTAAAACGGTGCAAAAACATGGATTGTGACAAGTAGATTGTAGCAATAGATTTGAGATTCAAGATTAAAAAAACTTTTTTAATCTCAGATGGAAATTGTTTGGCTGTTACAGTTGCTCACAAAGAACCACTCCCAGGAAAATGTACAATCTCCACCTCTTCCTCTCGTACAGCGACAGGAATCCTGGATTTTGTGAAGTTCACAACCAGTTGTTTTATTTATGTTGAGCTTGAGATGGTTGAGCCCACACCAGTCCACAAAACTGTCCACCGCTCTCTGGTACTCGTCACGTCTCCAAATGAACGCACGTCACTGACGTATTTTATTTCAGGAACCTTTTTTCGAGCTCACCCTAAACATCTCAGGGGAGGCTTTCAGGGAAGCTTGTGTCTTTTTTAGCCAAGCTCCCCTGAGCCCCCCCGTAATTCGAACCATGACTAAGCTAACAGACAACCACCATCTTGGATTACTGCGACTACTCCTGAATCATTAGGCAAGCAGCTTATGAGGAAATGGACCCCACCTTGTGTATCTTTGTAATCATTTTTTGTTGTGGATTGTTTGTCATTGTTGTCTCTCCTGGGACAGTTTCTGTCTCTGTTGTCTATTTTTTCCTCCTGTAGTAATTTTGTTTAGAAGGCATGAATGCTATTGCCATGCTAATACACAGAGTTGACTTGTATCGCTTCTCTAAATGAAGCAGATTTATCACTTTCACTCCCTGCACTGGTTCATCCACCATCACTAGTCCTGTGTCCAGCGTGGGCTGGTGTGGTTGCATAGTCAAGACTGACTGAAGAGACAAGGGGGGAGGCGAAGATGAAGAGGACAGGAAATGTTAAAATAAAAAGAAAGGAACGGAAGTGAAAAGAGAAAAGAGAGAGAAGGGAGGAGAGGAAGTGAAAAAACTAAGGAGAGAAAAACAGATGAGCAAGAGGAAAGGAGGAACAGCTTTCACCTCCCAAAAGAAAAAGACAGATGACTGGAAGAGTGTGGGGGTGCTGCCTTAATGAGATCACACACACACAGAAACACACACACACACACACACACACACTCCTTGTTGACCTTGCAGTCTCAGCTCTCGCCTCCAGTCCTGAGCGTTGCCTCGTTGCCTTGACAACGCAGCTGTACCACTTGTGGCCAAATAAACAGAAGCAGCTGGTTTCAGTTGTGCTTTGTCATTGTGTGTGTGTGTGTGCGTGTGTGTGTGTGTGTCTGTGTGTGTCCATGGAGAGAATAGAAAAGTGTGTGGGAGACACTTACTGCAAAAAGATGATGTGGCGAATCTTTCAAGTGAATAAAGGGAAAGTCCACCCGAGTAACCAATTACTCTACTACTGTGCATGTTTTTACTTTATTCAAGTACTTCCATCGCTTTACTTTGTGTGTAGCTGGTGTACAGATGCATATTCTCTGCATCTCCAGCTTCATTGGTTGCTGTTTTGGTGCCACACTGAGTCTCTAATACAGATCTTTGTCCTTCATTACAAGAAAAACACGTTTCAGTTTACGGCACCAATATGGATTAACAATGAAACTATTCTTCTGTAAAAAAGTTGAGTTTCTCTTTAACATTAGATTTTTTTTATCTCTACCAACAGCAAGTGTTTATCTCCTTCAGTCTGTGCATCAATTAAATTAAACAAAAGGCACATGTGGAACGAGAAAGATGCAAAAGCTGAAAATTTAAAGCTTTTTAAATGTCTAAAATCTGTAGGTGTCGAGAGAAACTCTTTTTCATATTGTCTACAAGTTTCAACACACAGGCATTCGTCTTTATCTTAGTTTATTTATGAATCTTCACCTGCATTTCCATACAAAGCAGAAAAGGAAGCGAGAGGAGAAGCAGTGTGTGTCAGGATGTATGTAAAGTTGTTTCTTCCACTTATTTTTCTTCTGCTTCTTCTCTAATTTTGGAATGCAGGATGGGGCCTTCATAACAGGAGATATATTTCTCTTCAGTGCTGCACAGACACATAAAATGACTCAAAAAAGCATCTTTACACATGGAAAGTGCACTCACACACAAGTATTTATAAAGATGGGTGCAAATGTGAGCAACACACACAGTAATACACACAAAATGATGATCACATTCACTGACTTGGCCACTAACATGCTCGTTACTCAGGTATATGTAGATACACATTTATTTTGTACAGAAGCACCATAAAGAGCACTTAGACAAACCGCATCTCTGTGTGGTGCTGCCGCCGCACAGCTGCAGACTGGAAGTGTCTCCGGAGAGCAGTAAGGACAGCGGAGAAGATCATCGGGACTTCTCCCTCTTCAATCCAGGGGATCGGACACAAACGTCGCCTGGTACCAGCACAAGGTGTGAAAAGCAGAACAGCCAGGTTCAGGCACAGGTTCATTCTACAGGCCGCCAGAAGCCTGAACTCAGTATGAAATATTCTGTGCAATATCCCTGTTACTGGCAGATACAATATGTGCAATAACAAAATGAAAGGTGCAATATGTTATATGTTATTTACGCTTTACTTTTTTATTTCTACTCTTTCTGTGCCTAGCGAGTCAGTGCTTCAAAATTTCGTTCATATGAGTACCTAAATGAATGACAATAAAGTTTTTGAACTGAATTGAATTTGTTACAAACTTGACATTTGTAACCTTTCGTGTGATGAACATGACCGAAAGATTTACTGAAAATTAACTAATGAAAATCAGACTTTGCTTCTGAATTGTGGTTCAACATAAGCATTTTAAAAAACAACCTTATGAAACTGACCAGAACAAAAATGAAAAATGAAAAAGGGACATGTTAGACTAAAGTGTGTCCTTTAATTAGCATCACAGTTGTATTCAAACTTGTAATCAGTCAGTCTGCCTCTTTAGAGGATGAAAGTAGTCATTGTGCTGTACCATGTTGAACATGAAACACAAAAAGCAGAGGAGACAGTTGTCTCAGGAGATTAGAAAGAAAACTGTAGACAAACATGGTAAAGGTAAAGACCACCTCCAAGCAGCTTAAACTGTGACTACAGGTCCGCAGGACTGTAGCCAATCCCCCTGGACGTTATGACAAAAGATAAAGATAATCCGAATGCAAATCAAAACAATTTCCAAAGAGATTAGAGGGGAACTCCAAGGTCAAGGTACATCAGTTTCACATGGCACTATCCGTCGCTGTTTGAGCCAAAGTGGACTCAAAGGAAGGCGACTGAGGAGGACTCCACTTTTTAAAGGAAATCATAAAATGCCATAAAATGTACTGACAAGCCACAAAGCTTCTGAGAGAATGTCCTCGGGACAGATGAGACAAAACTGGAACTTTTTGGCAGGTCACATCAGCATCTATGTTCACAGATATAAAAATGAGGCATACAAAAAAATGAACACTGTCCCTCCCCTGAAATGTGCTGCCTAGTGTCAGAAAGCTTGATCTCAGTCACAGATCCTGGGTCCTCCATCATAATGTCCTGCCAATGTCAACTAAAATCACCCAAGAATGGCTAAGAACAAAACACTGGATGCTGTCTGGAGAATGCAGCCTTCAAACCCGAGACAGCTGGAGCAGTTTGCTCATGGGGAGTGTGGAAATACCTGTCGACAGGTGCAGAAGTCTCACTGAGAGCAACTGAAATCATTCGATTGCAGTGATTGCCTCAAAATGTTGTGCAACAAAGTTAACGGTACCATCATTTTTGTCCAAACCAGTTTTATAATTATTATTTTTTTAATTATTCTGTTGAACAATTTTCATTAGTTAAATTTTTTTTATTATTACTTTTGTCAGTTTCATGTTATTCAGTTTTTCTTTCCTTAACGGAAGGGTACCAACAATTTTGACCCTAAAAACTAAAAACTACTGATAAGGTCTTATTCTACGTGAGGACACTCTCAGAAATCTGAATTTTAAGAAGGTACCGAACCAACAAGTAAATCCAGTTTTAAGGTCATAGCTGTTAAATGATTATTACCAGACTGTGACATGAGTTCATGTCTCAGTTTGGAGCTTGTTGCAGACCGATGGCTTTGGATCGGAAATGTGTCGCATTGTTATCATTTTCATCATCCTGTGCGGTCGATCAATAATACTGATTAAATACCGGCACTAACACAATTTGTAATGAGCACACTGCAGTCATCTGGCTTATATCCAGTCTGGCATACATTGCAGAAAGAGATTATCACACATGCTAATGTTGCAGATTTAGTAATCAGAATGGGTGATCTGATTGGAGCAGCAAACAGCATGAAAATGTGTTGCGGGTTTTAACATGTGTCAGTTTGTGTTTTAAGACACACACGTCTTTTCTGTACCTGTGTGTGTCTAACTAACTTTATGAAGGCCTGGTTTAGCGTTATCACTGACACCAGCTGCTTTTTCTCACGAGAATATGTGTCATGTTATCTGCCTGGTGCCATCCTACACACAAAGATCAGATCGTTTTACTTGGTAAACTAATGAACAAATGTATTTTTGACTGATCCGTTCTAGGATGTTTAGTTTTAGAGTTGGGCGACAGAGGAGGATTCAGAAAAATACCCTAGAAGGTCCACCCACTTCCATACTCCCTAGTGCTCTCTAGCCCTAAAGCTGTGTCTATTTTCTATGTTCACCATTTTGTAATGGTGTCCAAGTGTTGACTAAGATTTTTCATAAGCTATGCAATGCACCCACAATCCCACAGTGCACTGGCTCAAACAGCTCTCAGCGATGACGCAATATGATTATCAGCCGTCTGATTTGCTGCTCACTACTGAGTCAACTTTATTACAGCGCCTATAAAAAGTATTCACCCCCTTGGATGTTTGACCCTTTTATTGACATTGTAAATCAGTCATAGTCTATATAATATATATATATAAAAACAGAAAAATACCTCATTAATGTCAAGGTGAAAACAGGTTTCTACAAAGTGATGTCAATATAAAAAAAGCTGAAAGGTGAAATCAGTACTTTTTATAGGCACTGTATATAGGAAGTGATTTTGGATGTAGCTTATCTCTCCTGCTCTGCTCAATGTATCTGCCGTCTGTGGCTTCTCCATCCTGCGCTGATTGCCCCACCAATCACCTTCAAGTATCCAACCTGTGTTTCCAGGTAGGAAGGTGAGTTCTCATGGAGTCAGATACTGGACCTAAGACTGAAGACGCAGTGTTCTTTAGCACAGAGAGAGCCAACAGCTAATTGTAGCTTTTCTCAGGAGATGGCTACATGTAAACATGAGTAGTTGCAGAAACAGGAAGAGCGGCCCAGGAAGCGCAGGTGTATTTTATTTTAATCTATTCCAGGGACATTGCTCATTAATGAACATCGCTATAAATGTGCCAATGTTGGCCAGGAGGCTAAATTGCAAATGTTGTCCCTCGACCAGGTGTAGAGTTTGTTTTAGTTTTCAGAAATCCAAATTAGTTACACAGCCTTTAAATAACACATACAGAAAAGTACAAAGTACACAAACTAAATGCTCAAGTAAAAGTGCAAAAATTTGCCTATAAAAATGCTCCAGTACAAGTAGAAGTCTCCTATAATTTTTCAACTCAAGTAAAAGTGCAACATCTTTTGATTTTACCTGTAGTACAAAAGTGAAAGTGATACAATAAGAGTTTATTATAAACAGTGTTGAATTTATTGTAGTTGATAACATAAATGTAGAAGTCTAGATAAAAAGTCACAGGGGTTAATCCATAAATGTTACATCAGAACATTATTAGTTTAAAGTATTTTTTATAAGAATCTAATTCTATAAAAAGTAACTTGTAACTAATGCTGAAAAGTAAATGCAGTGCAGTAAAGGTTTGTAGTGGAGTAAGAGTAAAAGCAACATAAAATAGAAATACTCCAAGTACATCAAATTACAGTAAGTAATTTATTTACTTTCCATCTCTTCTTAATTGTAAGTACAATGGTCCGAAAACTAGAACAGACTCACTGTTGTACAACTTAAAATAACCTCACTTCATCTTAAATGAAGATGTTGAAGCTAATTTCTCTCACCTCACTTCCATGTAGCTTAAAATGATCCAAGATATTTTTAAGATATGTGTTTATCACATTATCCAGCATCCAGTAAACAATTAAAATGTAAACAGTCTCTGAGAGTGTCTGTTCCACCTGCCGATGAATTGGTTCCTGTAAGGTCAGTGTAAAGTGTTTAACATAACTTGAATCAATAATATATTTCAGTGTGTTATATTATTCATGTTTCTGCTCTCAGTGGTGATGGCTCACATGCAGGAGGAAGTGTAAAAGAAGCGAAATTAACTGTGTCTTACTAGACTCTTGGGAAACTGACTAAAAGCTGGTTTCTCTTCTCAGAATTTAATCAGATTTTCTTCACGCTGCCATTAATCAAACAGTCTCTGTGTGAGTAGCACTGTTTGACATTGAATATCTGAGAAGAGTTATTTCTGTATGGATGTAAAGTTTCCCTGTTGGCTTAGCTTCACCTCCTCCTCGCCTGTCTTCCCGTCTGTCTGCTTCATTTCCTGAGCTAAAATAGAATTGACTTCTTGATACAAGGTTAAATGAGTTTGATGTCAGTTTGCCGCAGAGGGAGAGCAAGAGGGAGTGAGGGACAGGTAAAATTAACACGCTCACCCATAGGTCCACATCATCCTCGCATGTTCATGTGTGTATGTTGTCTTTGTTATTTCCAAAAGTCAAGAAGCCCTTTAGTTTGGAAAACAAACTCACAAATCATTAATTTCTTGTTAGCAAAGATTAATTTCTTTTTAAATACTGTTGAATGTCTGTCACAACCTTGTAATATAGGAATTTGGTGGAATCAACTTTTATTGTTAACCAGTCAAACTGCAAATAAGAGTATGCCTCAGCCACATCAGCCACCTCCTCTACGTGGATGACATCAAGCTGTATGCCAAGAGACAATGAGACATCGGTTCACTGATCCGCACCACTAGGATGTACATCAATGACATCCGAATGTCATTTAGATAAGTGTAGTCAGATGGTATCAAAGAAAGGTAGTTAGAATTAAAGGGATGGTAGTACCAGAAGGCAACATAACAGATGTTGAGGACAGCTACAAGTACATGGAATTCGACAGTCGCATGGGAATCATGGGCAGGCCACAAGGAAAGCAGGAACCAACAAATACCTGAAGAGGGTAAGGCAAGTTCTGAGAAGTTAGCAGAATGGAAAGACTAAAGTCCAGGCAACTCCTACGCCCTACTGGCCATCAGATACCCCACTGGCATAATAAGTGGCCAAAAGAGGAAATAGAAGCCACTTACATTAAGATGAGGAAGCTCATCACCATGCATGGAGGGTTTCACTCCAAATCCAGCACCCTGAGATTGTACACTGAGCGAAAAGAAAAAGGAGGCTGAGAACTAGCGAGCAACAGAGCCACTATCCAGGAAAGATCTATGACTACATGAAGACAGGAAGATGGCCCCAACTGATGACATACTTCGTGAAGACCTCAGACAGCAGAAACCTGGGGTGGAAGAGGATGAAAAACAGGAACCATCGTGGAAGGATAAAACCCTTCATGATATTTATGGCATAAGGTATGGCAGATTGAAGGAGTGGATGATGTCGACAGGTGGCTGGACAAGGTTGGACTGAAAGACAGCACAGAGGCACTAATCATAGCAGCACAGGAACAAGCCCTAAGTACAAGATCCATAGAGGCAGACTGTGCAAAGGTGCCCCTGAAACAATCCAGGGTGTAAGGTGTTAGCAGGCAGAGCGCACATGGAACGCCATAACCAAGGGGCTGGCCTAGTGTACAGGAACATCTGTGCCAAATATGGCCTGGAGGTCCCAAAGTCAAGATGGGTGGTCAAGGATGACTGAGCTAAGATCCTGTGGGACTTCCAGATACAGATGGAAAAACTGGTAATGGCTAACAAACCAGATGTAGTAGTGAAGGACAAGCGGAGGAAGAAGGCCGGAGTGGTTGATAGCGATTGGTAGTGATGATCCCAAGCTATGGCAACAACAAGAAGAAGGAACATGAGAAGCTGGAAAAAAAACAGGGGCTAAAAGAAGAACTAGAGAAGATGTGGAAGGTGAAGGCAACAGTGGTCCCTATCGGAACACTCGGGGATGTGACTCCCAAACTGGGAGAGTGGCTCCAACAAATACCAGGAAGAACAACCGAGATCTCTGTCCAGAAGAGCGCAGTCCTAGGAACAGCCAAGATATTACATTGGTAAATGGGTCATGATTTATGTGATTTTCTTAGGACAAAATTCCCCCCAAAAAATTACATTTTTAGTGTCTTAAATGTGAAAACGCTTTTGTGGAGACAAGTTTGAGAATGAGGACCTTTTCTGGCACACTTTCATAGGGAGATATTAGAGAACATACTAGTGAGCAAATACTGCCTAAGAATGATGAATATAATACCCAAGTTTAATAATTCATCAAACACAAGTTCACCTCCATCGATATATGTATCATCAGAACCTGAAAAACACAATATGACCCACTCCACTTTGTCTGCCTGTGTCTGTTTCGGTGCATTTCTGTGCAGACACTTGACAGTGTCAGCTGGACAACCTCTGTATGTTTCGCTGCAAAGCTCTTCTCCGTCGCAGTGTTGACCCAGAACTGCTGCTGACCTCACTTTCTGCTGCCACTGGTCATGTGCTGAATCGTATTTTGCAAGTGTGAGAGTGTGCAGAGGGATGGGCTAGGCCAGGGTATGCAATATGCCAATGAGGGGCCCCATAGCTACAGCAAAACCATCGTGTGTGTGTGTCTTGTTGGCAGTCCCGCCTCAAGGCAAACTGCCAGTCACACCAGCGGCCAGGAATTAGTGTGGGCTGACTCTCTCTCTCTCTCTCTCTCCCCCTCTCACACACACACACAACACAATAGACTAAAACTGAGATTTTCCCAGATGAGGCAAGTTTTTGTCCGCTCATTCCTGTCACCTTTCCAGAGAAACCCTCCCTACTCTGTCTGTGTTATGCATCTCTCAGTGTGTGTCTGTGTCTTTATGTGTGTGTGTGTGTGTGTGTGTGTGCTCCCAGGATACGATTGTGTTGTTCTGCTCCTACACAATGAGACATGTCACAGCTGTGGTCTACAGTTTCTGGCAAAGAGTGTGTGAAAAAACATGCAGAAATTTTTGTCTGGTCCCAGAAACAGTCATGTGACTCAGACCAGACCAAAACAAAGGAGAAATTTATATGTGGTGATATTTAGAGCTCAATTAGTCTGAGTGTGTATTGATGGCGTCCAACTGTTATCATTTATTTTGTCTGTAACACATTTTAAAACTTACTGTGTAGTTTTTGTTTCCACGCTATAAGGGTGTTCCCTTATAGTTCAACAAATAAAATACATAATATATTTTTAAATAGTGAGTAGTGAGAAAAAAAGACACAACAGCCAGAAACTCATTCATTGCATGAATCCTGGATTTCATATGCAACTAGCGCTCTCTGCTGTTTGTCCATTGAAGTGCAAAAGTTGTGCATATTTTACTACAAGCAGTGGTGAAAAGGAAAGTAAGAAGACCATTTTGTCCTTATGTGCCACTACATTTATTTAACACGGGGGAGGGTTGCATCAGGAAGGGCATGCAGCATGAAAGACCTGTGTGGACAATGATCCACTGCTGCAAAAAAAAACAAGCAAACAAAAAAATATGTATAATATACATTCACATATGTACATATATATATATTTTTATTATTTGGCATTCTTTAGTTACAGATGTTAATTATTAACACACTAAACTGCTAAATATTCATGTATTATCACAGATTAATCACCTGGTCGCACTCAAAGTATCATTTACTAGCTGCAACGTTAGTGATGTTTACACATTGATGCTTCAATAACTGTAGTACATTAATACTGCCAAGAAAAGGTAAGTGAATTATTTGCAGTTTCCAGGTTCTATGCATAAACTGACCAAATATCAATAATTCTAATCAGCTGATGATTTTTCATGTCTTTACTGAACACACCCATTAAACATACAGAGTGATGGGTGGAAAAGTAAGTGAAACTTAGGTGGTTCAACCACCTATGGCAGCAGTAACATCAACCAAACACTTCCTGTAGCTGTGGACACTGTTCAGGAGAAATATCATTACTGCCTGATGTGAACAGGACGTCTGTAGGGTTGAGGTCTGGGCTTTGACAGACAGTACATTTTATGTTTCCACAGCTGTTTTGTAGATTTACTTGTTTCTGTTTAGTCATTGTCCTGCTGCATGTCCATCCGCCACCCTGGTGTTATTCTGTAGGATCACTTAAAAAAATCTTTTTCCCTCCGTGATGACAAGCTGTCCAGGTCCAGAGGCAGCAAAGCAGCCCCAAATCATGATGTTCCCTCCACCGTACTTCACTGTTGGGATGATATTTTTTATAATTTAATCTAATATTCACAATAAAATGACACCAGCAGAGATTCACTGTATATGCTAAGTTGCAGCAGTTATAATAATAATAATTATAATAATAAAGATTTAGGTGGCACCTCAAGTGTCACAAATTCTGAATAATTAAGCTTCATTTGTAGCACTATGCAGTTTAAAATATATGAAAAATGTAAAAACTCAGTGTTTTATTAAATATCATCACATATTTAATGATTCACATTTCCTCAGTAATACAATAATACAAAGTACAGTGTGTACTAATGCTAGCAGTGCTTTAGATTTGTTGACACTAAAGTAGTTTGTGCGTTGCTGCTTCGTTTTTCTATATGCAGTGTGTTTACAAGTCATGGAGCATCTTCATGTTTGTCGGTCAATCAGCTGACTTCCTGTGGGAGCTGTCAATCAAGTGTTGACTTGCTCTAGCCTCTGGACCACGGCAGACGCCACCTTCCTGTATGCCTCCGCCTGAAGAGTGAACAACCACGTTTGTTTTATTATTCCTGTAATTGTTGCATGTGAAACTTTATTCTATTTCTTTATGCATTCAGTTGTCTTATTATGATCTAAAGCCCTACATATGTCATATTCATTATTATAAATTAATATTATAAAGGAAAGCATAGACTGATAGATGCAATAGTACAAACTAAAAACATTACAGAAGAAACAGACTAGAACAGAATAGAGACCTCAGGGCTGTCAGGAGAGGAGACAACCACAGGTTTTCCTCTGTCTGACGTCTCTCTGATGTTTAGATGAAGAGGAATATCACCTAGAGGCAGACAGAGATTAACATTAACATGCAAAGTGTTGTTTTAAGTCTAGGTCTCATACACATGGACTTTCACTTATAAGGCAAATGAGTGTGACAGAAATAAGCACTTATGGTTATTTCAACACCACAACAAGCTACATGAATGTTCTGGGTTCCTAGTTACAGCATAATAACCAACTGATGAGAGAAAAGTTAATGCAAAATTACAGAGGAAACATGAATGTTTAAATAATCAACTTAACCTAAAACAATCAATCACAATCCTCACACAATCAGTAATTTTAGGACCTATTATAATCATGTTAAAGATACTTTAGTGCAACCATTTATTGATAAATGGAGGTTCTTCTCTATGGCCCTGCAGCTCTTCTCCTTTAGCTCATTTTCTTCATCTGTTGAAGCTACAACATGTAACTTAAGCTGGCGCTAGCATTGACCTCAGGATGAGTCCACTCTGCTCTGCCTCTGACTCCCTGCCTTAATACAGCGCTGCTTCGCTCTTTAAGCTCCAACACTCAAAACGAGAAGCTACATAATAAAACCTTGATTACAATTGTTTATTGCTATACTCAATTATCTCACAATATATAGACGATTACTTATGCTTTATTTCATGCCATATGGACTACAACTAATACCCATTTCACTTGTCTTAGTAATAAATTGTTTCGTTCTCGACTATGGAACAAGGAGCCATCTTAGTTCATTTTCTGTAAGTATGTCAGGCCAATAATTAAATGCTTTAAAACAAGTGTTATATACAAGACCCCATATAGTATTAATATAACCAAAGTTGTCTGAGCTTTAAAAAAATCTCTTTACACCGGCTTCTCATTGAATTCAGTACAATATTTTTCAGGCCCATGGATCACAGGTACATCTGTATATCCAAAGGAGAGTTTATTTGAAACTGTAGCTCCTACTTTTTGGATGACTTACTCTATCTATCTCTACTGTGTACAGTATGTTACTTTGTTTAAATGGACTTTACCCCGAAGCCACAGCTTGCTATCCTGTTGCAGCTGTTGGTGCCCCTACCTAATAACTTGACTCCCAGAGTGTCAGCGAGGTGTCGGGCCCCATCAGAGCCAAAGATGTGAGTCTGGTGGTTACAGTTGGGACACTGGAAGACGCTCATATTCTGCACCAGACCGAGAACCTACAGGAACACAACCAACACATTTCCAATGTTAATGATCCTTCTAATCCATGGTTCAGTTCAGAGCTGAACTCTGGCTTTTATATAAAAACCTGAAGCCAGCAAACAAAGTCAAGAGATGGGTCCTTTAACAACAAGTAATATTAGATTTCCAGGATGTTACACTTCGCAGACATCAGGGAGCAGTACAGACTCCACTGTGAGAGACATGGGATGTCTGTTACAGGCCAGTGGAGGGGGGTTCTGTCTTCTGGTACCACAACATGAAACCATGCATGTTTGTGTTGCATCTGCAAATTACCTAGTTACAAAAGCTGATGAATAACTTTAGTTGGGTGAAAACTGAATTAAAGTGGATCAAACGTATCGTGCAACACTCACAGAACGTATACTGTATGTCAATAGTACTTGAGTAAAAGTACTTAGTAACATTAAATCATGTGCAGTTTTTATAAAGAAGCATAAAAACTGCATTTTTACATTTTATACGGAATAATGATTTATATACATTATCCGTTCATACTAAACACACACACACAAACAATTTACCGGTACATTAACTTTCTTGAACATCTCAGCTCCTCTGCGAGCGTCCAGCAGAGCGATGTCCTGTGGCGTCGACACAATTACAGCTCCTCCACAACGACAAACACACAATGCGACTTTACAATAAGCATTTTTAACGTCTTCTGTATTAAACTGTATTATCTTGCTGAGTGCCATCACAAGTATAGCAATATATGTGTGTGTGTACCCGATATTGGGATGTTCTGGGTAATTGACAGCTGGACGTCGCCTGTCCCAGGAGGCATGTCAACTACCAGGTAATCCAATGACCCCCAGTCCACCTACAGCACAAACACGCAAACACAAAAACACTCTCTTACAGTTCAATTTAGTTTTATTGTCTGACCCGAGCTGGAACTATTGATTTTAGAAAGGTTGTTACCTGTCTGAGCAGTTTCTCTATAGCAGACATCACCATTAACCCCCTCCACACAATAGGAGCCACATCCTCCACCAGGAAACCCATCGACATGCTAACAGAGAAGCGATGAAGTTACATTACATTACATTACATTTACATTTAGCAGACGCTTTTATCCAAAGCGACTTACAAGTGTGGGACTACTTTGGGTATCGGTGTCTTGCCCAAGGACACCTCAGCATGTAGCCAGCAGGAACTGGGAATCGAACCCACAACCCTGGGGTTGGAAGACGACTGCTCTACCAACTGAGCTACATGCTGCCCAAGTTAAATAAAGGGAAGTCAGAAGAGACACAGCTAAGTCCCCATTTTTGTGCACAAGTGCAAAAAATAATCTACATAAAATTATAGAGTCCCTTTTTTAAAAAGCAACTCATTATATTTTACACCTCACATAAAAAATCTGAGTCAAAATCAGAAAGTTCGGGTTTGGTAGGACAAGATACTAATTAGCTCTGATGCTGAATTAGTCTGAAAAACAAAGGGAAGCATAAATTACTCACCAAGGAATCCCATAGTTGGTGAGTGGGATCATACGGTTGTCTGGATAAAAGATGAACAGTTTAGATCAGCAATAATGTTGTAGTAACCTTAACAAATTCTACTAAAACCCTGCACAGAATTGACCGTATCCCTTACAAATTCAGCAAATATATATCACTTATCACTTAATAACACTATTTTTTGTGTGAATGCATCTTCGTGAATCCCAGACAACGTCGTTACAGGAAAATATATCATCAATGCAGGATCAATGCAGGATGCAGTGGTTATTTTGGCGAGAGTGTGCAAACGCTCAAAACAAAAGACTAAGAGAGAAGCGTGGAGATGAACACTGATGTGGTGGTTTGGAGCCGAGAAATCTGTGCAAACAAAACTTGATTATCTTATATCGGAAATGACACAGCAGTAGTGACATCTGGTGTGTAAGTGACCTGCTTGGAAACGCGTGCATGTGCATACGTGTTAGCCGTTAGGTGTCTTGGCTGTCCACTTTTGATCTGATCACCCAAGACGCATCTTAATACCAGCTATAATCAGGACCTCAGTGGATGAGGTTTTGTGGATATTTTGGGGTTCCGTGTCCTGACCAGGAATACACCATATTGCCAAAAGTATTCGCTCACCTATCCATATAATTGGAATCC
>OMLM01001407.1:0-11910 GCA_900302695.1 Helostoma temminkii
GAATGGGGGGTGGGAGCAGTTCAACCTCTCTCTCTCTTTCAACCCTCTCTGTCTTTGGAGCAGTGGTGGTGGCAGAAGGCACAGCTGGGGCCCTGTTATCGCTCACACTTAATGGAGAGAGGTCCCGGAAATTCAGAGTACCAGGACAGATATATTTGGAGCGTTTATCCTTTGAAATGCACACATGTGGCCGAATGAAGGACACCTGGTGCCTGCTGGGTGCGCCAATGTCCATACCCTCCATTTGAGTTAGTATGTTGCATGATATATAGTTCGCAAATTGCAGGTAAAACATTTTAATACTTGAAACACTATTAGGATTATTTTATTTTGAACACATTCAGAGTCAGTTTAGCTGAGTGGAAATGAAATGACACTATGGAAGTCTTGGTTGCTCGTTTTGTTAACATTCGTCAAAGGAAATGAATAACTCAGATTTCTGTATTGAGTGAAAACTTCCTTTTTAAATAAACGGGGGGAAAAGTGCAGTTTTCCAAGGATGTAGAATAATGAAGGCATGATTAGTCTTTGTTGTTACAGGAAGAGTGCCTTTAAAAAATAAAATGAATCATCAGCAAAAGGCGTCCTGCAGAAGTAGACTCAGAGGCAGCATTAAGCAAATCGAATAACAATAACAACAGCTAGAGTGCTGGGAAATGTTGAGAAGAAGTGAGTTAGGGAAAATGAAAGGTAATTTGTTGTCCTTTTGAAAACTGAGTAGAGCTGCAATCTTTAAATACCACGACATGCATTCAAACAGCAACAATATTTCAGAAAAGAAAAGCCAGAGAAATGGCTTATTGTGAAAAATGACTTAAATTGAATACAAAAGTTCAAAAGATGAAAAAAAACTAATATGGGGAAGGAACAGAATATTCGTTCCAAAACTTTTTTTATTAATAACCGTATTAGCATTTGCATGACGAGCTGCTGTTATGTCATTCTCACATTTAGATTCTTTGCCAGCTATTTTGCTAAATCAAAGCTTAAGATTGTAATGTGCCTGACACATTCCAAACTGTTTTTTTTTCAAAGGTAATTATCTGAAGTGAGAAAATGTTTGCCTCAAAACATCACATATTCCATTACTATTTCATTTTGTTTTCTTGCTGTAATTATTAAATTATCATACAATGCAGCACCTGAAGGCACAGAACTTTTCAGAGCTGCTCGGCAGATCATCTCTTCTCCCACCGCCCAGCCCGAAGCCAGAATGAAAATGACACAAGCTTCAGGGAGAATGTGAACCCTTACAAGTTTGTATGGGATTATCTATAATGAATGCCATGTTCTATAAATATTTTACCTGTCTGTTAAGGAGAACAATTTAAATCTGGTGGTAGAATACTGAATATATTTTCAATTAAATAGAAGTTTAAATGCTGGGAATGTGCTTGTAGAATTGCTGTTGAAGCCTCTGTGATTCAGACTCACTGAACATACAATATTAGATCAAACCATACTTTCCACATATGCATGTAGTCAGATGGACTTTCTAGGTGTAGCACCTCTAATAAACAGGTTCCCTTTTTGGCTTACAATACAGTATTTCACTGGTACCTGGCTGGAAAAACTTCATTTATCAGTGCTAAACTGATTTTAAGCCAATTCTAGTGGCTAGGAACATGCATTAATTTGCATTCAATATTTGCTTTATATGTGGATGGAGACTGCCTGTTAGCTTCCTCGTAGTGCCTTTGAGCAAAGCACCTTAAATGGCACAGAACTCCATATAATGCCCTGTTGTGATTATACAGCATATACAAATGAGGCAGTGCAGTATGTGTGTGTACGTAGGAGGAAGATACAATAAGACTAATTCACACATTTTGTGTACAACAACCAATAAAGGAATCTCCTCTGCAAAAACCCATTGATGGTAATGAACAGCGTTACGAAGACATGGAAGAATAGACTGATGATTAAGAGGCTTGTGCATTATTTCATAGCCGCAGACATCATGCAAAACACCAATAACGATCATAATTAGATGTGCAGTACTTGCACAATAATGTTGTATTATAATTACATTTCACGCTAAAATTAGGTTAAAAATCTCCAGCCGTGTGTGCGTCTTTGACTGTGGGTACTGCCTTTAGTAAGTGCGGCTGAGGCTTGTGGAGTTTTTAACTTGACATTTCCAAGGATCAGCAAGGATCAATAGCAAAGGTCAGAGAAACAATAACCTCCGGCTTATTGTGACGCTTGGTACAGGAAGTCTGCCCGTGGCTGCACTGTTTAATCGCCTGAACCGTTGCAGTATATTCTCCATCTGCGTGGATCAAGGACTACGCTATGGTGCCTAAAGACAGACAGACATTGAGGGTGTTGTGATTCCTTGCAAACGGCAAAACATGTGCTATTTGGTGGAAGCTGTTTGGTTTCTGAGAATGGAGAAAAGTGAAGAGGGAGCCATGACAGTTTGTGCCACTTCCTCTCCTTTTTTTTTTTTAGCAGAAAAAACTGAATTGTCTTTGTGATTTTATGTGAAGTAGAGCAGAGCATCTAAGTGCTTGACATAACAGTTTTGCACATACAGTAGCTACTGTAGTGGGCGTTCTGCAGCCGAGAGAGCTGTCAGTTAGCGGTGATGGTAAACCTCAAGAGACCCAGTCATTATGAGGTCCATCATGCACGCTGAGGGGGGATTGTGCGCCCTGGATGGTAAACAACAAATCGATAGCTCATTTGTCATTTGGTTTAGAAGGAAACAAGTTTTTTGGGGGGAGAGATCCACTTTTCCAAACCAAATGAACCGATCAATCTCGGCTCTCTACCGGGGCCTTCCCACCAGTGAGCAGGGTGGGGAAGGAGTGGAAAAAGCTCCCTCTTCACACTCATTTCACTCCTCGTGTCTTCTCTCCTTCCTTTGCTCATCTCTTTTCCGCTCTCACTAATACTTGTTCTGCCTCTAAAGCATCTTTCTGTCTGTTTACCCTCTCCGAGTTTGTCTTTTTCTCCTGTCTTTCTACATCACCACCCACGTTGCTTTCCTGTGGTGCATTTGTAATCCAGAGAGGAGGCGAGAGATCGGAGAGAAGAATGGGTTCTACTGTTCCGCACTGATGGTATTTTGTGTTTAAGTGAGGGGCACAATGTTCCTGCCAGAGTTCTGCTGATGCTGAGCGGGACTGGCAGGTGGATTATACCTTGTGCCGCTTTGTCTCTGGACAAATTTAAAAGCAGCCCAACAACCAGGCACCATGGGAAAATGTAGGTACAAGGGAGGCATGGACTCTCTTCCTCCTCACCCCTTTTCCTTTTCCTCTTTTCTAAAGCTGTTCAACTTATATCATAAGTTTGAATAGCTTTCACCTCTTTGTTTCTTCTTACATCCCCCCACACATGTGTGTATGCACAGTATGAAGTACAAAGATTAAGTTAAACAACCTTTCTACTTCTACTTAGCTTATAAAACTAAATGAGTTGAAATGATGGGAACTCTCTACTGTGTGATGAGGATCTGCTCTGCTATCTACATAAGAGCTTGTGTGGGCCGAGATCAAGTAGCAATACCTGAACATGATAGTGACGAACAAAGATAAGCTGAAACACTTTCAGCGCTCTTCAGACACAACAAGTACTGTATCCATGGAGTGTTAAACATTGCTAAGAGCCAGTGATACGAGAAATTCAGGCCATTATGGTGAGGTAAAACAATTCCTGTTATTTTAATGTCCTTACTTTGATTGTGAAACTTCTAATGTAGATTTTTGAGCACTTATTATAAACATACAGATGTCAAATTGAGTTACAAAGAAAATGCACGACAGCTGTCAGTAGTTTAAAACTAACTACACAAGCACAATTAGAAAACCTGAACTAAAACGCCAGCTGCACTTTCCCTTTCTCTTCTATCAGTGTGCAGGTACACACACAAAGTGCACACACGCTCGTATACTGTACTGTAATGATATCTAAGAGTCAGTTCCCAAAGGGTAGAAGTTTTTGTAAAAAAAGACAGCTTCAAATGTTTGATTAAATACGTGACAACTCAACACTAAAGGAGAATTTATCACTTCTGTACCTGTGTACGGTAACAGCTGTGTGCACCGGATATAGTGTAAACAAAACCGTTTCTGTCTTCTCTCTCTCCGTTGACCTTGCTTTCTTTCTGCAACACTTTCTCTTTCTCTCTAACACACGGTAGAACTATTTTTCTTTCCCTCTTCGCCTTTATCCGTCAGCATCAGTCCAGCCTCTGGTGGCCTGCTCCCTGTGGGCTCTGTGTAACTCTCCGTATTGACTTTGTCCTGTCTTGGGAGATGATTTTGCCTCCCACAGGAATCCCACACAGTTTAAACTCCTGGTGGACATACATACTGTAAGGTGTTACAGAACGTTTGGCATGTGTGTTATTTGCACAGACTACTATTGGTGTGCAGTTTCAGTTAAGTAGCACCCTGCTAAATGGCCTGATGAGGCTAGCTTTAGTCAGTTCCAGCTCTTTGAGCTTTTCTCGACTTTCTGTCAGTAGTTCTGTTTACTTGTCCTTGGAATTTTATTCACCATTGCACCTTTTCGTTCAATAAAGTTATTCAAAAGGAAAACCCAAGCTCCCAGAACTAATGACCTTCATTAACAGTCATTAGCTTAGCTCAAGTCAATAACGAGGAGGAGCTGGGTTCTTTAAAAGCGGATGGTGCAAAACAGCTAATAATGTAGTTTTCTCTATTTTCAACCATGCAGCTCTCCAAGTGAAGGTTGCTCTTACCTTTTAAGTGACTTTGTCAGTTTTGCTAATTCATTAAATAGAGCATAGCACAGTTTTCAAATAGTAGAATTATTTCATAAAAACAACACCAAATGAAGAGATATTATGAGGAAGTAGTGTAGTGCATAGACCTACCTGTGTGTGAAAATCTTTTTATCTCCATTAGCCTTCTCCCTACCACTTCATAATAATGATATTAATATTAATGAATGTAATTACCAGTGATGAAGGGATGGGGCCCTGCTGTAAGTGTTACAGAAAATGCTTACATATGGTTAAGTATTAAATAATCTGGTGCTATATTTTACTTATCACTCAAGAATTTTATAAAATTTTAAATATTAAAAGATGGTCTAATAAACAGTAAACAAACGAATGATGAAAATATGACAAAGGACAAATACAGTACAAATATTAAATATTGCAAAACATGAATTGCGATTGTTAAATTTAAAGTGGCGATAAAGGTGTAGAAGGGATGTATTTGTGGACATGTTTTAGCATTCTCTATGTGTAATGTTACTTATGGTTGTGGAATAGGAGGCCATTTTGAATAGACAAGAGGAGATGCATGAGTTATTGATCCATTTTGTAATTGCACAGGGAATACTTTGTCTGCGCTGTCTTGGAACTGTTGAAGTTGAAAGCTGATTTGTGGAGTGTGATTCACATCCCTGCCATTTACAGATTGAAGACCTACTGAGATGGTGCTCTATTTTTAAGAGCCCATTTGAATGCTGGTGCTGCTGTGGCTTCATTTGAAGAAAAAATACAAAAACCAGAGGACACTTTCCACCAACTATAAAGTTAATTGTCACCTTGGCATAGTTGCTCAACTCACAGCAGGAACAAAACACTTTTGGCCTTGTCCACAATGTGACTGGAAATTAATTTTTTCAATGATTTGTTCTGTTAACTTTTATTTTTAGTGGTTGACATCAATAAATCACCAACATGTACCTTTTAAGCAACTGGTATAATTAAGAACACCATTGCCAGGAAAATTGGCAGCCTCTCTGTACACTGTTTTTTCATATCTGGTGGCAATAGCTAGAATTTCAATCGGAACTGTCCACTTTATGGCAATTGTGGCATGCAATATCGTCCGTGAGTACTGCTGATTTTCTAGCCTATGATTAGACTGCAATTAGGTTAATTGCATCCACCTGACATCTCTGATTCAAAACAGTTCCTGATAGAATTAAAACCAGCGGGATCCTGCATCCTTTGGTCTGCAAGTTTGGATAAATGCTCTGCTGAAGATAGTTTGAGACCAAAAAATAAAGAAGAGTTTGGTTTTGCAGGCACACATTTTCAAAATTATCAATATGTTGGTTCTTAATTTGTTTGTGTAAGAAGAATTTATAATGAACGCATAATAAATGCATGCATTCCATTGGGACTAAAAATAAGTGAAGTGTACAACTTATCATTATTTTCACAAGCATGGTCTGTCAAATATCCTTTAAAAAATCCAACATGTTCCCAAAGACCTGGCCTATAAGAGCTTTAACCATGGTAAGTGCTCATACAAAATGTTGTTCCCCTAGAGACCAAACCTCGGGCCTCAGTTTAGACTGAGAGAGATTTGCAGAGAGCAAGGTTTGTTTGCCTGCGGGTGTGCATGCAACACACAATTGCCCGATGTGAGGCTTTACTTTTTCCTCTTCCATCTATCAATCGGGACATGCCCTCTGCACCCTCAAATCAGTCTAGCCTGGTCCCATTACACCACAGTTTATCCATTTTTCAGGAAGGAAAAAGGTTGCATTTGTTCTGTTTTTGTGTTTGGTGAAGAAATCTTTCTGAACTTTGGTTCATAATCAGTAACACTCGATTTGATCGATATTTTTGAATCATTAAAGTTTAATTGTATATAACAACAAGCACTGTAAAATTTAATATATGCGCAACAGTGACTGCGCCTTTCCTCGAGGATTGTGTAAAATTACTTCTATGTATTACCTATGAGCATTATATTGTATAGGCTAAATCTTGGTTAAATTGTGGTATTAAAAAATCATAATTGAACACATATGCAGCATAAACTGAGTATTACACTTTTTTTTGGCACCTCTTGTAGTCCAAATTATTCCAGTGATATAAGTTGGCTTTGTGGCGATCTAGGTAGCTGCCATGACACACATACCCTCACATGCAACCATTCTGCCTCCCCATAAATTATCCATTCACTATCCATCACATCTGACTTTTCCACCTCCCTCCTCTTTATAATAGTCTCTACCACTGGCTAATGGACAAAGTATCCAATCTGTCCTTGGATAGCCACGCAGCTGTTTGCTCGCCAGTTTACATGTGTTGGCTTGGCCCCATGTTTGCATGTTCCAGCCGGTGCCAGGAGATTCTCAATAAAGACTAACAAGATGGCCAACAAATGGACACAGACGGATCAGTAGGAAACACATGGAGCACAAACCAGCAGCAAAGTTGTGTTGTAAAAAGAGACCAGTAAAACGCAGAGGCAGTAAATTCAAGAAAAATTACTCATATAGCATTGATTTCCAACATCACTGGATCTAAGGTAAAAGATAAGTCATATTATGCATTTTGTGCTTGGATGTTACATGTATACTATTGTGAAAATGGATGCCCACATTACACATAGTCAGAGGCCCATAGCTTGAAATGAAATTGCCAATTGCCTTTGCATGCTGGCTAGTAGTGAAACTCCCTGGTTTCAGTCTGACCAATAAGCTTTGTTAGCACTAAGCAGCAGTGGTAGCATTAGCCACTCTCAGCAGTCGTCAATAGAGAGGCCAGCACATGCCCTAATACCTGTGCCGACATACAGACAATAAGTGTTTTTGGTTGTGAAGGAAAACTAACTTTGTTAACGACCTGCCTGGCTTAATATATACACTGACAGGCTAACTGTCAGTGAGTTTTGTTGGGAAAGAGCTCAGTCGAACTGTTGTATAAAAGCACACTATAACCTTAAATAACAACATTTTACCTTAAATATGATATAATCCTGTATCAAAGAAGCCCAGAATAAGATATAACCCCTAACTTAGGCATAATATTTCCACTTTAGATAGGTTGTTGAGGTAATTCTCTCTTGTATGAGACATACACATGTCTAACATTTTTCAAAGGTACACACTGTGACACTCTGGTGTTGTTTCCATTATTCTGAAAAGCAAGTACTGACATTGGTGAGTTAGAGGTTTGTGTGTGTATTTTTAGTTCCCAGTGAACCACACAGGTAAACATAAAGGCATGTATAGCCTACACACACTTCACATCACATGCTGGCATCTTACATAAGACGCTGCATTTTTACAATGTGACATTCTGACACCCACATACAGTAAATACCTCTGGTTCCCCCCTCACCTCCCAGAGCAGGTTATTAATACAGAAGGACACTTTGTAGCTAACTTAATCAGATGAAGTGAGTCAGAGAATGAAAGGCCATGAAAAACAGAAAGAGAGAGTGAGAGAGAGACAAAGGAAGAGTGTCTGTGTGACGGCGAAAAAGCGACAAAGCAAGAGGGAGCGAGAGAACACACCACATTAGTCCACTTATGATTTATTCCCCCCTCTAGGTGAAGGAGACACCATTTGTATTCATTTGCCTTTATTTTTATCCGAGATTCATCTTGCCTTCACATGCCTGTCACCACCATACTAATATTATTTTGGCCATGTGATGCCCCATAACTAGCTCTTATAAAAATTGCTCCCGCGTGACAGCAGAGGATGATGCGTAGGGAGCAGGGGGATGGGTTCTATTTTACTTCATTTATCTGGTTTCATACAATTTTTTTTACAGGGAGATTAAAAGGTTCCTATAGACAGGATGGTGTGAAGGGTGGGCATAATGAGTGCATATGCATTTAACAGAAGGCCTGGCTTTTATTTTTTATTACTGGCAAGGTGAGCCAGTGGTGCTCCAACCCAAGGACAAAGATGACTATGACCACAATCCCCCTTGCGGGGCTTTACAGAACAATTAGATGAGAGGGTGACTGCAGTTGCGTTTCAGGACAGTACACACACATGCATATAAACACAGTGCAGATAAGAACACAGGGCTTGTATTAGCCCAGTTGTCGACACAGAAGTAGACATGTTGTTTTTTACAAAAATACATAAATTATACTGAGGAAAAGTTTAAAAAGGTTGGGTAATAGATTTATTTAATTTATGGCACCTTGATGTAACATAAAGACTGGACACAGTGTCATGGTGCTAGACTATAGGTAACAAAATCTACATACCAGACACAAAAAACAAAGTTCAGTTCACAGTTTGAGTATGTGAGTATTTCTCAGATGGAACCAGCCAGACAACCAGCACGTTGACAGAAAGTCACACGATCTTGACCAAAAATTTGCCAATATATAGATAAATTAATTGGTTGCAAAGCATACCACTTAACAACAGTGTCTGCAGTTTGAGTGGACCTTTATGTGGACCTTTGAGTGGACCATCATCTTATGCAAAATCCACTTTTTTTAAAATTCATTTTTACACATGTATATGGCTTTTGGGTGTGGTTATCAGTGGACACCATGCTCTTTTTTTACATTTTCCTGTTTGGTAGAATCCAGTCCCACCTTGCCAATGTATATCAGGTGGGATGTCGTTGCGGGCTCTGGCCAGTGTGTACTTCCTACTGCATGTTTTTCCACAAACAGCAGAAAACGGTAGCAGCAGGATGAAGAGGACAGTACTAACTGTTGGATGTATGGACACAAATAAAAAGAAACAGCAGATTTATTTGTCTTTTCTGGATAAGTCTCCATAGAGGCTGACAACCAGAGAGGTTGCTTTACTAAGCTTTACTAGACCATCAAGGACCAGCTGGCCATGACTCTGCATGACGCTGCTGGATTTACTTCAACACTGGAGCTCACAGATGGACTTATTCTGACTGCCTGTTATGTAAACCTGGGTCTACCTCAGAGTTTGAAGCAAGTGTTTTTCTCTTGTTTCACAGCAGAACTGTATAGAGCTGATTAGAAGATGTGTCTCAATTAAACCAGTGAGGGTTAATATGTATGTATGGATATACATTGCGTTTTCAGTGTTCTTGGCAGTCTGTACCAGGTTAAGTGTTTGTAGACAGACGTGCGATTTGTGTAAAAAGCCACATGATGTCAGAGTTATGCCAGAAAGCAAGAGGAGAGGGGGAATGTGCTTAAAAGCTATTGTTCCAGAGACAGGCTATGAGCGCAAAATTTCAGCCATGGCAGAAACAAGGATGTGCACAGTTAATCAAAATTTACATACAGATTGTGGGGACGTCAGAGGCCTGTTTTCTAACCCTTAAGAGTGGTATAATTTGAGACCTTTTCCTATAATCAACTAATTAATAATGTCAGCTCTACTTTAAACATCTTCAGATCAACCACCCAGGCAGATGTTTTTCAAAATGCATACAGAACTGTTCCCTCTTCTAGCTGAATCCCATTTTTTTCTTTCGTTTGCTCCTCACCAAGTCCACGCATTCAGCCTCCATCCAGTCGAGTGCACCCAGCTGCACGGCAATTACAGGTGGGTTTGGAATGGTACACAACAACGAGCCACATACATTATTAAATGAACCCATGTTCAGATGAAATTGCTAAGCCAGCCAATAAAGGTAAATTACCAAAGACAAAACGCGACGGCAAGAAAGAGAGATGGCACGGCTGAAATTGCACTGCATTAATGAATAACATCATTTCTGAAAATGGTGAGGAAACATGGAGCTGCACCTATCAGCAAGACAGAGCGAGGGGAAGAGAGGGAAGAGAGAGATGGAACACAACATTGACTACCTAATTATGCATTTTATCATTTCAGTCACAATAGAGTGCCTCCCTTCTTTAGTTGCCTTGTGTACTCGTGCAGCTGTTCCACCGCTGCTTTAATGAGGAAGATAAAGAATAATCACAACTGTGTTCAATTTACATTCACCGACCACCAAATTACTTAATACTGCAAACACACACACTTTCCCATCATGCGAGTTAATAGTCACAGTTCTCATTTTTAAGTAACTACATAGAAAAATGCTTAAAATCAATGTAGTTGTTTTGATCATCATCAAATAGCTGAAAATTAGCCAATACAAGGCAATGGGTAATTGCTTTTAGTGTGCCGCACTTTTCTTTTGACACTGTAGCAATAAAGACCAGTGCGGATCACCTCCCCTTTTTCCTCTCTATTGACTTTCCCCTCACGTGCCTTGCAGTGAAAGCTAGCACAGATCCTTGACTCCTGGAAGAGCAATAATATCATGTTGCCGGCCCATCCCGTTGTGCCCCCTGAATCCATCCATCCATCCATCCATCCATCCATCCATCCATCCATCCATCTGTCACACATCTGTACGTCCAACTAAAAAACTGGGGACCCAACCATCTGATTCCCTTGGGCTCTTAAAAATAGAAAGAAAAGTAACTGTAATCAAAAGGAAGAGATGAAAGGAAGATAAGTGGGTGCAGGAGAGTGGTGGAAATGTACACTGCAGAGCTCTGACACCCATCATATGGAATCAGCGCCTCGTGAGTAATAGAGGTTAAACAGGGAAAGCTCTTTCTCTCTCAGTGCCAGATGGGCTCGTATGTGTTGGACCAGAGCTCTGAGTGAGTGAGTGAGTGAGTGAGTGAGTGAGTGAGTGAGCGAATGAATGAGTGAGGGAACACTTGCGGCCCTTCTTGGCAGCTCTCTCAGCCGACAGCAGAAATCAAATGGCATGGGGGCTTGAGAAATGACTGGGCCAGCTCATTTGAGCTTCCATCAGGAACTGCAATAAAAGGCGCTTTACAATCAAACAAGCCAACATGTTTCACTAAGGCTGTCACAGAAGGACATTTAGACAAATACTGTATGTGGAATTACTGAAGAACAAGATATCATGGGCACCAAGAGACTTCAGTTCTTGATAACGTCTGAGAAGATTTTTTCCTAAGGTGGTTTCAAGGGAAATTACTAGAAAACTGCTGTGAATACACTGATCGCTAAATTTTGGAACATTTAAAAAACATACGTATACGTATTTTAAGTATTTAAGTATTTATGTATTTGTTTTAAAAAGAACAAATCTCAAAATAAATCCACTCCGGGTAAATAGATGAAAACTTTAAGTATGTTAAGTACAGTTTTTGCACTTTTTTTAGATGTAAAGAGGTGCAACGGGTAATAGAAAGATATATATATATATATATATATAAAGCACTGTA
>OMLM01001408.1:0-12084 GCA_900302695.1 Helostoma temminkii
GAGAGGGGTGGGAGGAACGAGGGGTAGTGGTGGGGTGGGGTGTCTAATGATTTAATTACAGTGCTTAAAGCCCACTCTGGCTAAGTGAGGGTCCTCTCTGTCTCTTTCTCCGTTCACTTCCCTCCTCAGCGCTGGCACCTAGAGGGCTTTACTCATGAATCTCAAAGCTGTTTTCCTAAACACATATTATGACGAGCACACCACCGCTGCTGCCACTGTGTGTGTGTGTGTGTGAGTGTGAGAAATAGAGAGGCAGAGAGAGAGAAAGAGAGAGAGAGGATGCTTAATCTCCATGGCATTTTAAATGGCATTCATGGAGAGCGGCTCTATCCTCATTGCCAAGGTAAATGGAGCCAGGGGACTCTCCATTTCAGCTCAATAAAAGAGCAATGTTAAAGACCCTCACCGTTTCCCTCTCTTTCTCCATCCCCGTCTCTCTTTCTCCCTCCCTCTGACTCGTTTCTCACTTAAAATTAATGTTTTTCTCATGACAGGGGAGGGAAACGGGACATATCCACCATCTAATAGGATAATATAGCCCCATTCACCACCACCACCCCTCCCTCCCCTCTCTCTCCCTCTCGCTCTGCCTTTGTAGCTGCCTGATTTCCATAGTGTCTCTGTGGAGAGGCAGTTAATGAATTCCTCTGAGCTGGAGAAAGAGGGAGAATGGTTTGGCGGTTTAGAGAGAGAAAGAGGCAGGGATAGGGGGAGGAAGGCTTTGAGCTATGCCATTCAACTTCACAGCCTCGGCCTGCTTGTGCATTCACCGCATGTGTGTGTGTTTGCTGTGCGTGTGTGTGTGTGTCTTTTAACATGAACCTGCTAAGACTACCAAATATTTAGACTGGCCTCAGACCTCTTTTTTATGGCGGCGGTGGATTGAGGGATCTCAGGAGGCAGCTTGACTCTATTTGAATCCAATTCCCTGCTATTAGCTCGGTCCAGACAAAGGAATAACTTACTGCAGGAAACATTCGAATAAAGTCCCACAATCCACTCTCACTGGTCACTTCCTCCTGGGTAATTTACAGTGAAGTAAATGAAGACACCCAGGAACATCATAAAGCTTTTTTGTGTGTGTTTGCTCGCAATACAACAAAGGAGGGATGAAAGGAGTAATGAAATGATGATTAAATAATTGACTTATTTGGCATTCATAGATACTATTGGAAATAATATTGGAAATTCTTCTGTTTTGCCACTGTTGCATTATTGAATTTTCCAACAGTGATTAGAGGGTTAAAATATAATAGTCCATTTGAATGTCTCTCTAGCAGTAACACATTGTGATATAATAATGTGATGACTTCTTCAGTGACAATTAATGTAGCTTAACAGATCCCAATGTCAACATCAGTAGGCTAATTACATTACAGTGACTAATCATAGTAACACTTTAGGGGTCGACCTGTTCGCTGTCTTTGTTTGGTCCAAACAGCAACTACCACGACTGAAGGCTGATACAGACATTTCTCAAAGTTAAATGTCACCAACCATTTAATTATGTGTTTATTATGATGTCTTGGTTTGGCGATCTTAAATGTGTGCCAGGAGGTGACAGGTATAAATGTAAACAATCGATGCCACCTGTATCAGGTTAAACATGTTTACATCATGATGGAGGTTTAGATTTCCTACAGGTGTTTCAGGTCAAATATACATTGCATTATTATTACTGCTGCTGACTTCCTCCTGTAAGCATTATTGCAGGTTGGGGACATAAAATATAAAAAAATATATTTGTCGGCAGTGCCCCACTTCATGTGTGCCAGAAAGATAAACTACATGCTTTTTCACATATCAGAAATATGTAATATTTACTTCAACATCCTTGACATGGTTCTTGTGAATCATTTTATAACTGTTCTGTCAAATACAACAAACAAAGAGCTCTTTTGGCTGGTTCTACTGTCCATTGCCTCCATTATGTTTTGTAATGTGGAAGATGTGTACATACCCAACTGCAGAATGAATATAATCATGTCCACGGTGCTAATAGGTGTTCATTGGAGAGCAAAGGGCAAATTTGAATTGGCCTTAAGCTAGTACTTAGTCACAGGTAAGGCTCGGGTTATTCTACTAGTATGTATCCCGCGTCATCTTCGCCATTGTTCACATACTTTGTTAGTAGTTTGTGTCTGTCTGGAGGGTGTAAAAAGGTCAGCCACATGGGGGCAGACAAGGGTCTAATCCTCCCTGGCTGAAAAGGAAGTCTCTTCTTCGTGATGGTTTGTTCTTAGAGTGTTTTTTGCACAACATGAGAGGAATGATATGAAGTCCTCCGATGTAGAAATCATAACAATGTTACTGACTGAACAGCGCATTGTACCACAATGAAAATGGCATAAGATGGTACGTGAGACCTTTGAATCAAGTGCTGCCACTGTTGGATTTACATGGAATTGCATGTTGTGTGCAGAATGTTAAAAATGGTAGATGTGAACAAGCGACGCTCCAAACCTGGAAACATATAGGCGTCATGTTGCATGTCCGACCACAAACAGCAAGTATATCTCCAGTCTACACCTTAAACTGCTTATTTGGAAGGTCCTAGCGCCGAGCGAAAAATATGGCACCTGTTTGTATGCTGCAAACCTGGCCCAGAAGTCATTGTTAAAACTACCTTTAAGAATACCTTAATTTACTTCAGAATTTGAGATGTGTGTGAACCCCACAGGTTCACAATAATGCGTCTAAAGGGCATCCAGTGGCTAATTATTGTTGCTAAATGATTTGTCCTTTGCAGGCTTTGTGATCAGTTTCCAGGATGCTGAGATTGTGGAGAGACAAGAGGGAGGGAAGGAAGGGCAAGCAAGAGAGAGATAAGTCTGTCATCACATATGACCTCTGGACATTGTGAGGAGTTGTGCGTTATGCAGCACACAACAATAGATAGTCTGGGTCAGACATGTTCTAACTTCTAACTTCCTCAGTGCAGGAGACATGATGTGACAAAAATACACTGCAGAAATCAATTGTGTAGAAGTAGAAGCAGTCACATGATTAGAAACAATGCGTTATGTCTATCAGCCTAGTTTCAAGACGGAGAGAAGCGTCATACAACATAAAGCATGGTTAATATTTCCTATATTTTCTGGTATTGTGCCGACCAGTCCAGTCCTGTCCAGTTAATGTCTGGGCTGACTGAGTAGGACATTTGTGTTCTCACATGCAGCTCAACCAGGTAAAATATACAGAAATTCAGGGTTCCAGTGCATGTGTGAAAGCATCTGTAAAGAAAAAAACAGTCCTCACCTACTTGACAGTAAAGATAAGTAGTGATAGATTCAGTTCTGACCTTATGTTGAATTTGATGGATCACTTTGATGCATAGATAAGCTTGCCAGCCCGAGGTGATACATTCAGCTAACCAAAGTTTTACGATCCCTCACATTGAGCTTGTACTTATTGTATCACTCCTCATAATTTTTTAATCACCAAGTTGTTTGACATGCAGCACAGGAAATGTCATTGGTAGTCTTAATGGCTTATATCAACTATTATATCAGTGTGACCTGACAGCCACTTGCCTGGAGATGGATCCTGTTGGTTGAACATTTTCACCCAGAGGGGAAACAACAGACAATGAGGCTATCATTATCAATTAACGGGCGTGCCAGCATTTGCTTGTTAAAAGCTGCTTTAGAAGTCCAATGGGACTCATTTACAGTAGATGGGCCTGATAACAAACCCTGACCTCCAGTAAGGGTCACTTTGAATCAACCAAAATGGTTGCCCTTCTTGTGAAACTCAACTGCGTTGTCTTTTTATTCACTGACTAAGGCTGCCATTAAATACTGTTCCATCATTCCCTGTAGAGAGAGCGATGAAAACAAGCGATGTTCAACAAGATTGCTGACTGAAAAGAAAAAGGTGAATTCCCACCTCCTCCTCTTTACAGAAAGACTTAGCGGGGGGCTTTTCTCATGGCCAGGGATCTGATTGTTTTCTAAACGGATTATTAACTCTTTTGTTACAGTAGGGGTCACTTTAATGCTTCTTAGGGCCCATTAGCATTGCTTTAAACAGAGCACACACACGCGCACGCACACACACACACATACACAGGTTGCTGTGTTCTAGGATTTGGTGTTTCTTGTCTTTGTTGCTCACAGTGGGAGCAGACTGATACTGTTATAATGCTGTTAAAGACAATAGCTCAACTTAAAAGGGGGAGTGTGAAGGAAGGGATGTGTGTGCGTGACTATGTGTGGGTTGTGATGAAAAGATGTCCTTAGGAAGACCAGTAAGCTTAATGCAATAGTGCTGACTTCAGAGGATACCTCAAAGAGTAGTGGCTTTACACAGACTTCTCCACTGAAAATCCCCTACAAGTCTTAGATTGAGAGAAGGATAAGCTAAGTCTTCACGTCAGGACTGATAGGGACCAACAGGCTGGAAGAATTAGGGTCTAATCAAAACTTATCACATCCGAACTATTGTACAACAGTACAATTTGTATATAAAGTAAAGTGTTTACTTTCAGTTTTTTCATCAGTAGAGATTTTTGCCAAAGCCTAATATAATATTTCCCTTGGGAAAATCAAAGATACTCGGCACAGGTCAAAGCATCACGAGGGCCATAGAGCACTAAGGTGTTTGCTCTTTGACTCATATTGACCATATGAACATGATCCCGGTGGTGGGGGGCCCCAGGGACCAACCGATCCTGGCTGGGTGCCTCCTCCAGCTTTGAGCTGCTGTTCTGGGGGAAGGATAAAGAGGGTATCCTTTACAGTCCTGACCTCCAGCCACCCCCTCCCTCAGAGTTAGGGGTCGAGGGTCAGATCAATTGGCTCCCCATGGACCACTGTCTGCAACAGGGCTTAATCACCTATTAACTGCTAGCGAGAGGGAGATGGTGAGGAGCTGTGTCTCTTTCATCCAATTGAAATTGAAGCTTGTGGCTTATATGTCATAGTGGCCTGCCAGGAACATGTGCAATAGTGTTCTCACTTGCTGATATGATGCCCCATAAAATACTGTCATGATGTCATTTTATACATGAATGTCCCACCTTAGAAGTCATTTCACCCTGTAATGATTTTACTATTCACAGTGATTACACAAAATGATCTAAATCACAGGTGTCAGGCTCCAGTCCTCAAGTGCTGCAGCCCTGCTTGTTTTTCAACTATCCCTGCCTTACCCACTGCTGATTACCTGGATCAGGTGTGTTCAGCTAATCAGAAGCTGTAAGTGCAAAGATGGTTGGAACACAAGCAGGACATTGGCCCTTGAGGACTTATGTTTGACACCCCTGATCTAAACATTCATGTGACAGGTTTTTTATTCCCCAAAATATGGTTTAAACTTTGTATTCCTTTAGATTTGTACATAATTATTTACTGCAACTACTTTTTTTCTTCTTACAATAACAGAAGAGCAAACATATTTGCATGTTATTTTACTTGGTGCATTGCTGTTCATTAGAAGTACTTTGTAAAATGGAAAATGAGATGCTACAATTTAAATGCAGGTTAGGGTTAGGGGTGTCTTATAGTTTGGAGACCATTAGCAACTAGCTTCATGTTAGCTTCCATGACTGTCCACAGCAGCTCTCCAGTTATTTCTCTGTCACAGTGAAGCTACAGGTTAATCATAGATCATGTGGACATGTGAAGCATGTTACCAGATCCCTTTACCTCAGAGTGACCAAATTGAGCAAACTAAGATGCCAATGTAAGATGGCAAACTAGCTCATCTCTAACTGTCACCCTGGAATTATTAACTGTAATTTAATTACTAATCTTCTAATTGTAATTACTTAAGCCTTTTATTAAGAAAACTAATAATCGTTTAAACATATAATTTAGTTATTTGAGAGATTTTTAAATAAATAAAAGAGGTATTAAATCATAGATAGAAATGTATTTTAATTTGAGTAAATTACTGGTATGAAAATCCACTGCACTAAAATGCAATCCGCTCTCGATATCTTCATATCCTCATCACAACTCTTTGCACACTCCCTGTATAAACCTATGGCCTAGTAAAGTAAACAGATACATGAACTTGAACTAACTGCAGAGATGTGTTGGTATTTTATTTTCGGGCTTTGACCATAAGTCATTTGGGTGTGTTTCCTGCTCTTAAACTCTAACAACTTCCTCCTAAACCCTACTCTCCACCCTGCGACAAGGTTGGTCCGACCCAACGCGTAATTCCAACCTCCTAAAAATATGATGCAGTAAGTGAATCCCTCACTGCACAAATAGCCATTGTGTTTGAATATTTGACAATAATTATTACTTGTATTTCACAGATATCTCTTATTTTCCTTAATACTTCATAATAGTCAAACATTAAGTAAAAATACAAAAACTGTAAAATAACAATAAAATAAGATGATACTTGAGACAGCTGCAAAAGTGATTGAATATAGCACAGACAAGAAAGATAAATTCAATAATATGAAACATTTTATATAAATAAATGTTTGTTTGAAAATAATATAATTCAGCTTATACCCAGTTTATGAATCTTTGCATTTGCTAATCTAAACATCTGGTGTCTGGTAGGGTTTTTATGACTGAAATCTGGCGCACAGGAAGTGTTGGGTTTTATTTGTTTGTTCCGAATCAACACAAGTGCAAGAGCCCGGTAGTTAGCATTAGCAGCATTAGCCACCGCGCCACCTTATACTTGCAGAAACTTCCCATTTATAATCCAACATTTCAAGTGAAAGCTGTCACAGCACTAGCTGCTGTTTGATTGGCAAGTGTTATTAGTGATATTCCCCAACAATTCCAACAATGAAAACATATTAAATTACATTGTGAAATGGAGGAATTATATTAGAAAAACATCAAGTTAAATTGAAGTCTAAATACGGAAGACTATAGAGTGACTCACTGCGCATATGGATGTACACAGTCAAGCCTAACAGAAGGCCAGACTGTCACATATCTGTGTAAAGACTCAATAACAGAGAGTCTTTCTTGCTGCTGTCTGTCAAGCTTTTGAGAAGCAACCGTGGAGGTGGGGAGCGTACATTCCTCACAGCGGCTCCATGCAGCTCGGCCAATTAGCAGTTGAGTGGTTTGTTTAAGTCCAAGTGATGATGAGATGTTGTGCTGGGAGGTAGCCCAGTTCATTAAACACACTGTTGTCTCTGGTTTACTCAGCTTGCGGGCTTTAACAGCCTCTCAGTGCTTGTTTACCAGCCGCAAATATGACAGACTGTATGTCTATTTGACCGTCTGTTTGTGCAAGTGTGCATGTGTGGAGGTGACAGAGGAGGTGGTGAGTTTGTGTGTGAGTAGTGTGTACAGTATGTCAGTGATTTAAGGTACTGAATATACAGGGGTCAATATAAAAATTCCTCAAAAATTATCACAAAGTTGAATTAACATTTGTCTGACACTGTGAACACTGTGAATCAAACTGGAACTTTACAACTGAAAAACGTACTACAGGATTATTACATTAAGTTTTGCATTTGATTTGAGTTTACGGTAATGTAAAGCTTGTTATTTACATTAGATACCTGTGAAACTAACATTGCAACTATCTTGCCAGAAAATAAGTGAAAATCAATATAAGAACTTTGAAGGGACACAAAATTGGGTCTGGTAAAATTGCCCACCCTTTATACATACCACCAATAAATGATGCATTATCTTCTATGTTGGCCAACACACAGACGTGGCAAAAACTGTAGTTGTCCAGCATCAACCTTGAATAGGCAGATTCCAGGTGCAGGTTTTCTGTATGTGACACACTTGGTGTCCAATATCTGCATGTCACATGACGCAATGCTGGAAAGTGGACGCTGTCAGTATGTTTCACTTTATTTCCTAAATCATCACATTTTGAATATTATATTAAAACACTAAATTCTGGCAAAGTTTACCAAGTTACAAAGTTTGCAAGCTAACCTGCAGATGGAGGACACTATTTAAAAATAAACCCTTAATCCGAAAAACAATGTGTGGTTGGACATAAGTGCTGCAACAAGAACGACCAAGGTTTGTGCTCTTGGGTGATCAGATAGATTTCTGGGATGTCAGAAATTTTGCTGTGTGAGCAGCTGTACGGTCCGATTTTCACATAGCTACTGTCAAAGTGAGCTTGTTTTAGCATTAGTGGAGTGGTAATATACATGTTATAGCTAAAACTGTGTAATACACAGTTCCACCACAACATTAAAAGAATATGCTGTGGCCGATGGTGTAGGGACTGTTGTGATATGAAATCATATCATCTTTGCTGGAGAACACGTCCATAGGAGCTCTGTGTGGCCAGTAAGTGAGAGCTCCTCATCCTGGCGGACTGTCCGAAGCATACAGCCTGAACCCAGAAGTCACCGTTTTTTGCCTAACAGAGAGGCCGATTAAAATGTGCACTGTGAGTTAACACATCGTACATGATTGTTGCACACTGTTGCACAGTCCCTTATTGCTATACAGATTTATTTTGTTTTTCTGACACTGAAAATAAATATTCAGAATGAACCGATGCATAACAGCTAACAAAACTATGCTATGTGAGTCAGTGTAAAGTCTTGAAGAAATGTGGCGTCATCTGCAAGCTTCATTAATTTTACTGTACGCTGCGATGCAATGTTAAGCTATTTATGAGCAAAAAAATAAAATGTGTGTATATTAGTCTTTATGAAAAATATGAGGAAAATCAATTAATGTACATTTGTCTACTGTTTGTCACTGCACTCGTATAATCAGCACTCATCCAGTGTATACTGCTGTAGCTCAGCTCACCGCAGTTCAATAATGACACTTAATCAATGTGACTAATGTCTCTTTTCACCTCTTGGACAAATATTAGTCCACCAGCAGCAGTTTAAGTGCAATTATAGCCCCCATCCCCCTTGCTTTCTCATTCAACACAGTATCAACCAAGCCAAATAAAACCACGGGATGTTGACCTAATGAGACCCAAGCCCACTTCACATCTACTGATAAAACCGAGCCAGAATCGGTCTCTTTGCTCCCTGCAACACTTGGGTTCTTTCTCTGTGAAAACAAAGAGCATGATTATGAATGATGGTGAGGAAGAAGAGAGCCTTGCCATGAGGCTGTTTTTATTTGTTCCCCTCCCTCAAAAAATTTTCAGAGCGGTTTATTCAAGAAGTCACAGCTGCGTGAGTCTTACTTGGAGCGTTTAGAGGGGTCACAGCTTTCTGACCGCGCGTGTGTGTGTGTGGTTGTGTGTGTCAGAGCAATTCTTAAGGCCGTAATGCAATGGGTGATGACAGATCACTTCATTCACGCAAGATGAGGGCAATTACTTCAACCATGACAGATTGCCTCAGCAGTACTGAGTTCAGGATAAAACCTCTCTCTCTCTCTCTCTCTCTCTCTTGCTCTTTATATTTCTCTCACCCCTCTTCTTCCTTCGTTCAATAAGGAATCTTGTGGTTTTCCCAGCTAATGACTTCCTCCTCACTGTTACACCATTGTGTGTGTGTGTGCGCTTGTGTGTGTGAGCAGGGGGTGACAGTACCATCTGTCTAGCTGCTGTAGCCCTTGCCCCTGCCCAGCTGGTGGGCACTGAGTAATGGGAGAGGACTTCCTCATCTCGGCCCCCTGAGACACACACACATTAGTATGCAACATCTACTGTCACAGCGAGCAAGAGAGTAAGAGACAGAGACAGAGAGAGAGGTTTTTTTTTTGAGCCTTGAAACCTGAGCAACTCGAGATGTCAAGTGATGAGAACTGAATGCTCAGAGTCTTGAAAAACTAGAATATACAGCAACAATTTATCTGTGTGTCTGCTTGTGAGTGACAGTTTGTGGAATGTAAATGAGCGCATACTAAGCGGCCGGATTGCTTATTAAATGGAAGGTGGCAAAAAGGTGAGGGAAATGGAGAAAGAGGCAGTATATAAGTTACAAAAAAGAACACGTGAAATGTGTGATTCGAATATTGCTTTTCTTTTCTACATATATATATATTTGTGTGTGTGTGTGTGAATTTATCATACACGAAATGCTGTTTACATATGAAATTGATGCTGACACTCTTGTGGCCTAGGCATTTAGGTGTTAGCTATGACCAAACCTTTTGACTGTTGCATGTTATTCTCCATTCTTTCTTTCATTGCCATCTCTCATTTGTTGTTATATGTTTTGATAAGAAATAAAATGCCCCCAAAACAGACAAAAAAATTTGTAAAAAAGATTTGTCCCTAGTCTGTGAATCTGCAAAAACATACAAAATAAAATTAGGAAATACTGACATTAAAAGAGCGGGACTGCAACCTAAATGATGGCTACCATGGCTTACAGATTCCAAAAAGTCTTCTTCACACTGCTCATTTTCTCAATCCTAAAATACTCAGTTAAAAAATATATATAACAGAAAATCAGCAAATTCTCACATTTCAGAACTTCAGCAGCTGTTTAACAAAGAGGCACGTGAACAGCTATATTTTATCAAAATTATTAAAAGGAAAAGTCCAGTGTATTTGCAAAGAAGAGTAATAATAAAAAAATGTATAACACATTTTAAATACACTTAAGATTACCTGATGCAAGACAGATGCAAAAAAACAACTGTATAAAGTATTGTGTGGTTTGGGCTGAGCTTTTAAAAGTCAGATCAAATGTCGTAGGAATCACAGCACACATGGACATGGAGTTTACCTGGTGATTTAATAAAAAGATGCAATCAAGATGCATTTTGGTATTTTCCAGTATTTACAGATTTTGAAACAAACTGGTAATGAAAAATATTTCAATTTCAGTTTTGACTGTTAGGTTTCAAATCTATCACCTTCACTTTAATGGATGTTCAATATGAAATATTTAATTTTCTTTATACTGGCTAACTATGCAGTTCACCAATAATTTCAACACTAAAATATAACAACAGTATTAAAAAGAGTAACAGCCAGTAAGCAGACTAATATTAGATTTAGTTCAATTATAGTCTAAATATTTGAGAAAAGAAGCTGAAGGAAAAATAGCCATAGCATTCGTCTCTCAGTCTAACTAACGTGGTGATCTGAAGCAGGATGCTGCAGAACAAGATAGCAGAAATAAAGGTAATAGAAAAACAGAAGTTGGAATTAAACATGTTTGGCATTTGACAGGAGCCATTCTAATTTAGACTCCTCCAATGTGGCTGATTAATGATGTTTCTTTATCTCCACACTGGCATCAGGCACTGGGTTGGCCCATTGAGCGTGTTACTATCCCACAGTGTGGCAAAAAAAAGTCCTCTTTCTAAATCACTCTCTCAGTTTTTCTATTCCCCTTCCTCACACTTTGTCTAGATCTCTCTCTCTCTCTCTCTGTGTACCTCCTCCTTTTCTGTCTCAGATTCTCTCTCTCCCCTCTTTCTCTAACCCTCTCACTCTCTGTGTCTGTTTCTTTCTCCTTTCAAGCGTGGAATCATTTAATTATCGCCTATAGCTCTTTTGGCAGGCTGTTGAATGCCCACCTCTCAAAGCCTGGAGGAAACAATTTACCCTGGGATATCACACACACACACACACGGTCTTTCTACATTGAAGTTACGAAGACAGTCATTAACATAGTGCAATTGTTAGCTCCTTATTCTAACCTTAACCCTCATGACTAAATACCTCATCCCCAACCCTAATGCTAACCCTAGTCATTCTTAACCTGACCCCCAAAACCAAGCATTAACCCTTTAACAACTGAAGTTGAAACACATATTCAAAAAAAAACAAACAGTATTTCCATCACTTCAGAGGACATAACACTGACATTCATTTCCTCAGGCTAACCACAGCTTGCTGAACCCAGACCCTTAATCTAAAACCCCAAAATATTGATTTACAATATGGGGAGTTGTTTTTGTCCCCAGAAGGAAATCAGGCCCCCCTAACACTCAAACAACCTTTTGCAGGAGACTGAGAACCAGACAAAATGTCCTCACTCCTAATGTATAACATTAGACTGGTCCCCACAAAGATAGCCATGCAAGTACACACACTCTCACTTTCACTCTCACACTCACATCAAGAAGGGGATTTATTACAGCAGGTCCATCTGCAGTTCATAGAAATCCATCACCAATTCCAGACTGAGGGAATATTTTGAGGGGAAAAGGTATTAGTCAGACCAAAAAATGGGCATTGCTCAGACCC
>OMLM01001408.1:18323-29930 GCA_900302695.1 Helostoma temminkii
TACCATTGTGTTAAAGTCCTGTATATATATTTGACAGAAGCTAGGTTATGCAAAAATCGGAAACGTGGTACCGCTCACATTGTAAGACTAACTAACTGTAACTGACCAAAGTTCTGACAACCAGAAAGATTTGCTAGTAGCAGGATCTTTGTTCTTTCAGGTGGACAGTCAAGTGCTGGGACCTGCTCACACTACATGTCAAACGGCAAACAGCTATATATAACCAGGTGTGACTGGTCTAAATTCATGCTGAATTCAGTGTCTGTCTAACACTAGACATTAGATCATAGTACACACAAAAACACAATTTATTTACAAAATACTAAATTAACAACAGAGTACTGTGACAGGACAGCTTGATGAGCTAATCCTCCGTGTTGCTTGCCAATGTGATGCATTGTGCGCTCTCCGACTACCTCGTCATTAAATTGTTCATGCGGTTTTTGAGCCTTTGTGGTTTTTGTCAGAGAATTTATTCTTGTTATGTCATTAATTTAGGTAAAACCAAGTTTAACGTGATCTGTAGCCTGATGTAGTTTGTTGCTGACTTGGCAAGCGTTCTGTCAAGTAGCTGTCCATAAGTAGCTCTACAACAGGAAATAGAACTTCAGGGAGTTTACCATTGTGTAATATGGACACCCATCAATACGACAGTTAAGGTAGTCTACACCTAACAATATGAAAAACAATACGGCACCCTTAAATCACACTATACGGACAAAGTATTTGGCCACACCTGGAATGTTAATGGTAAGGGGCTGTTTTAAAGTTTGTTTGTTAGAATAAAGCAAATGGGCAAAGAGATCAAAAGTAATAGCACTTAGCTATGTACGTCAAATGACATCCATATAATTTCATGAATTTCCACTGGTAGCATAACCAGTGCCATAACCTGTGTCTTACTCTGATCAAGGACAGTGAAGGAGGAATCAAATGCATTTTGGCACACAAGTGAAAACTGTAAAACCAGTAAGGCAAAATAAAAAGAGTAAGCACCTGTGTAATAAATCACCCAGGTGTTATATACATAAAATATATACAGTATATGAATTGCAGTGTTGGGCTGCTGTTTAATATGTGGAAATGTAGTGAATGTAAGTGTACAAACAGGTCTTGTTGTACAGTCCTCTCAGTGGACTCCCTTCTAGCACAGTTCACTGTAGAGGAGGTGAGGCAGAGTTTGTAACTGACACTGACTGTAAAGTTACATGTGTCTTTGAGATTTTAGCCCGAACTTGTCCCCTGCGTTGATTGTTAAATGCTTTGCATGGAGGTGATAGACCACATTCTGGAGTGGCCAGGCTTTAAGAATATCAATCAGAAGATACATAAGTACATGCAGTGATTTAGGGCTGAAGCCAGGCTAGGCTGGAATAGATAGACTGCTAAATTTTTTATATAACAAACTTAATTAGATAAATTATGTGAAATACGTTAAATGTATAATAGCCAACTATGAAGTGACAATAGCATGGCTAATAATGAATATAATATCATCTTATCTTCATGCTGGCTCACTTGTTTAACATTATTATTACTGTAAAACCACTTATTCAGGTGTGGGATAATTGTTTACTCGAACTGTTAATTGTTACTTAGTGGGTAAACTTGGATCAATGAAAGACTCATAGTGTTAGTAGTCTAGTTGATTCATCTCAACACTAAATATTCCAAATGGACTCACAAGGTCACCCAGTTTTTCCATTCATCGCTCTTTCTTATTTCACTCTCATTAACGCATTTTGCATCACTGAAGGGTACCATCCCTTTCATGAATGTGGGTGGCTTTTTTGGTTTGAGTTCATCTTCGGCATCTGTAAAGCATGTCTGACAGCTTTAGTTTCTGAGTTACGAAGAGCCTCGCTACACGGGATTATGAACTGTGGGGCTCAACGCAGACAGACAAGTTCCCCGCTGAATCACTCCACATCAAACCCTTCAATCACCCACCATTTACTGGGCTAAGCGCAGATGAGAGGACTCCCCGCTGCTCCACACACACACACACACTTGTGCGCACACACAGCCACCTGCCCAAATGCTCATGCACAAGAGAACGAAGTTTGAGGTGCAGAAATACACTTTATCAGACGTGCATGGGCAAGCACATACGCATGGAGACTGAATTCACTTCACACTCAAGCATGGATACACACACAAAGGGGCAGTCTTTGAAAAAAATGTAAATGAGAAATATTTATTAGGTTGATATCACTGTGTGAAAGTATAGCATGTATTAGTAAAAGTGTGTGTTTGAGTGTCCCAGTGGTGTTACCACGGGGATGTGGTGATTAGCGATAGCTATCCGGCAAATCATGTGCAAGCACATCATTACCATAGATCCCTCTCCTCCTTTTTCTCCCTCCTCTCCTCTCATCTCTGTCTCTCTCTGGGGTGCGTTCGCTCCCAGCGCTCCTTAAGTGTTTTAATGTGTTAATAATCATTAGGCACTGTGCAGTCAAGTGGGAGAGGAAGGGGTGGTTGTGGTGGTGGACTTGGGAGAGTGTAATGATTGGCTGACCTCTGACCTGTGACCCCCAACTCCACTCCCCGCATTTCCCCCTCTGTGTTGAGTGGCTGGCCTCTTATCTTGGGGGTCCATCAGGGACCTATTAAGAGCTGTCTCACACTCCACCACCTCGCTTAACTCTGCCTTGTCAATATGCTACAGCATGTGTGTGAGGGACAGAGAGACACAGAGTTTATGTTTATATTCACATCCCTGTCTCGGAAGCCAGCCTCTTCTCCCCCGTTCTCTCCCCCCATCTTCTGTCGATCACACTTATTTTTCACCTCATTTCTCTCTCTCTCTCTCTCTCTCTCTCTCTCTCTCTCCCTCTATCTGTCTGTGGTTCTCTCTCTCTCTTTTTCTCCCCTCCCTCCCTCTGTCCCTCTTGCTGCGCCTGTCTTTGGAGATGCTAATTCCTGGTCCAGAGAGACTAGATGAAACAGAGCTGAGTTTCTCTCATTAGCTGACACAGATGCCGAGGAGTGTGGACCTGAATAACAACACTCTGGCAAGCTGCTGTCTCCTCTTCCCTTCCACATGCTCTGTTGTCGATCTCACATTCCAGCCATATTCCTCACAAAGCTCAGTGTGTGTATTTGTGTGTCAGTGTGTGTCTGAGTCTGTTTGCTTATGCTGTGTTGCAAGTTTTGCTGAAAAGTTGCGTGTGCTGTAATATGATTTTTAAAAGATCTTTTTAGGAAGCACCTTGTGTCACATTTTAACTTCAGCCATTTTTTTCACCTTTTGCAGTTTTGAGAAATCCGTATCATTAAAGAACACTATTTCACATTATGTGCCAGGTCAGGTATTTGAAAGAAACTTTAACAGGAAGAGGTCTTAGCAGAGAATAGGTTATGTGGCAACCATATTCTACATATGTTTGTATTTATTCTCCTCTCCATGTGCACCATGTCTGTCTATCCTTCAAGAAGCAGATCTCATCTGTTTCTCTTCCTGGGGTTTCTTGCTGTTTTTCCTTGTTTTTCATTATTCGGATCAATGGTCTTAGAATAGAGGGTGTCTTTTTCTTTTTCACAGCAGCATTTGAACTTGTCATCTCAGGCAAAGCACAGATGTAATTAATAACACGACTGGCTGTGTTCCATTAAGTGTCTCACTAAGCCATGGTACTCAGCAAGCATGCACAGTATCAGGAGCCTAAAGATGGCTCACCTAAATGGAATGTGGTTCATGTTAAATGATTCCATCTGTGTTCTTCCTAACATGACATGTTAAAATATGAAAATGGCTGCTGTGAATCCCTTGGAGAATGCTTAACTGTGCATGTGATTTTAGTCTTTAAAAAAGAACTGACATGACTCGTTTCATAGCCATCATTCTGAAAAAGCCAAAAGAGGGCTTTTGACCAGCCAGACAACATGTTTTCAAAAGTGAAAGTGACGGTTCTCATGCAAATAGTCTTATTGGAAATGTGTTCATTGGTAAGCACCCAAACTAAGAATATTAATACTGTATAAACATAATTGTACAGCACGAAGGTCAATAACAGGGTTATTGCAAAAGAAAACATTAATACTGCTGTAGAAATAGTATTCTATAATAATACTATGTAGTAAGTTATAGTAATGATACTGTACTTCATTGCTCTTTTGGCAGCTGTTTTTGCCTTCATGCATAACTACTGTACATAGCTCTTGATTTTTATGCAAAAGTGGACCGATTTTTTAGCTCCTCCTAAACGCCTCAGGGGAGGCTTTCAGGGGCTCCCCTGAGCTCCAGATTTGCAGTTCCTTGCAGGACCCTGAAACTGTAGCAGGTAAAAGAAATTCATCATTCATATTATTATTTACATGTGTCTTCACATTGTGACGAATACAAATTTTAAAAAATTGCCTCTTGAAATTTAAATGTGACATATTAATCAGATTCTACACACATAATGTGTGTGCAATTATTCTAACAACTAAATTTCTCACAGCAGAGATTATACAGGATTATGTACAAACATTTTCTTCAGTTACAAAAGAGTGAGTGAATGAGTGCATAATGTAAATATGAGTAAAGGATCTTAAACTTTTACTCTCAATGTAAATATGCAGATAATAAAATCAGACAGCACAAAAAAAAAAAAATAATGGCAATATTCAAGTTATAAAAAATACTGGTATCAGCGTTAGCCTTCAGAACCCTTCAAAATAATTTACAGGAAATCATAAAAACTATAAAGCTGCAGATGAACAACAAGCCAGTAAAATATATAGCACAGAAGACAGAACAAAGATGATTGAAAAACACTGAATCGACAGGCAGTAATCCAGCATGAAACTATATCCACATGTTGGCCAGATGATGCTTCCTAGGGTTAAAGGGATTTTTGGGCTTCCCTGAGAGTCAGACATGATCTCACTGGCCAACATATGTCATCACGGCCATCATGTCCTACCTGATCTGCACCTCTGATAGTCACCTCTCCATGAAGGTCTCTCCCTTAAACACACACGCCGCTTTACATAATTCAACACTCAGTCATAGAGGCCCAGGTCCTACCTCCCTGCATAATGAATCAAAGAAAAACCAGGCTTTTAGCTGCAGATTTAACTATTTTTCTATTTGCATTCACAGTACAGCCTCGTCCACACACCCAACACACACAAACACACGACTCTTTAACTGAGAGATTGGTCTGAAGTGACAGTAATGTAATATTAATAGCCAGGGGGGATGACAGTCTGTCCCCATTGTGTTGATACCCGCAGGCTTGACAGAGCTTTGGTCACACATCCCACTGCTGTACATCTGCTAACACTGGTACAATAAGTCCTCTCTGTCTCTTTCAATCTTTCTCTGTCTCTCTGTCCTTCTGTTGTTTGCTCTTAGATTTTAAGATTTGATTTGGGCAAGAAATTCCATACAAATTTCCACCACTTTTCAAAATTACTTTATAGAACTGTAATTAACATACACAATCCAATGAAAAGAATTTGTATCTGACAGATGTGCCACAGCCACAGTGAGTCTTTGATTGAATTTTTGATACATATTGCAAAAGGACAGTTTATTGTCATTTAAATTTTATTATAAACAAACAAAGAGCCGACGTTAAAACTACACATATAATCATATCAAATAAAGTAAAAGGTATTGCCTGTGCAGCCAATGTGTATATCTTATTCCTGTGTGCAATAAGTACTAAAACATAACATAAACACATCACTGAACCACACAGCATGGCCACCATAGTTTTTGAGTCAGTCCCTCATACTGTGCACTGTTGTTTGTTTTTAAATCCCACTAAAGCACAAAAATGTGTCAATCTATAGTCCCCAGTAAGTACATGATTCATTCTAATATATATGGCAATGTTTACCAAAGGCTACAAATAATAATGAATAATAAAATTTTAAATAATGAATAATAAATTACAAATATATTTTGGACTGAGTAGCACAGTTTCAGACCACCTGGGAAAAATAATAGAAATTTTTTTCTACAAATATTCATTCATTCATCTTCCATACCACTTAGTCCCCACAGGGGTCATGGGTGTGCTGGAGCCTATCCCAGCCAGCTTACAGGTGAGAGGCAGGGTACACCCTGGACAGGTTGCCAGTCTATCGCAGGGCCACATATAGACAAACAACCATTCACACTCTCACTCACACCTACAGGCAATTTAGGGTCCCCAGTTAACCTGACTGCATGTCTGTGGACTGTGGGAGGAAGCCGGAGTACCCGGAGAGAACCCACGCGAACACAGGGAGAACATGCAAACTCCACACAGAAAGACCCTGGGCCCACCCCGGGAATCGAACCCAGGACCTTCTTGCTGTGAGGCGACAGTGCTAACCACTGCACCACTGCCGCCCTTTCTACAAATATTCTAAATGTTTTCATGCCGATTTGAATACGACTCTGCTAAAACTGTGAATAATATTTATTTTAGAATTGGAAAGGATCAATATTTTCTGTCTGATACACACACAAAAAACCTTTACAGTTTACCTGAAATCCATTAAAGGGGACATACTATGCTTTTTGTGTGCTGATGTAAGTTGGGATCCAAAGCTCGAGGTGAACATGTGTTTGCCATGTAGGCTCATAGTGAAACTCCCAGTTTTCAGTTTTTGGCATACCCCTATTTTTAAAACGTTTTTTTCAAACCTCTTATATCAAGCATTGGTGAATTATAACTGACCATCCATTTTGGGCTAATGTACCCACAAAGTTCACTGTCCGCCCCACTTGCTCAGGTGAGCTGCTACTGCTTTGCTCATGGAGTGTTCGTGCAGAGGTTTCCCAAAGACAAAATCATACAACAACAAAGGATACAATGACTGCAACAGGCTTTGAGAAAGCCTGACTTTGTCAGTCAGTAGTAGTAAGTCCTTTGTCTCTACCCTCCCATATCACCAAAATGACCCTTTATTCTAAGAGCATCCCCACGAATGGAGGCAGGTACTTGTTGATACTGTAACTCATTTGAGCTTGTACAATGGGACCAAAAACTGTGTAACACTTATTTTCGCCAAAATTGGTAAAAAATGATGGACAACAATTAGGCACAAATTCTGGGTTACTGTTACACACTAGTTAAACATGTTTAGTAGAAATTAACATTTGTTAGTAAAAATTATACTTTTATTAAAAAAAACATGACAAGCATGCCATTCATACCATCACAGTCGTCACATGAGTCTCAGACTCTTCAAAAATGATGTCCTTATACTGTACAACTAAACTGCAATAGCAAATATGTTTCTGAGGAATGTAATTGCAACCAGATTGCTATAAAATGCTTTTCTGAAAATGAAAATATCCAATCTTGCATTTCAACATCCAGATATGTGACTCCAACTTCATTAACAGTTTTTATGGTCAGGGAAAGATGGTAGGCTGGTTTAATAAAGAAAATAAATAAAAAATCTAATTTCACACACAACATCTGCATTTAAATTTAAATCCAAATACGATCTGTCACTAACCAAGGTACTTTTCATGTCTAAATCCAGCCTCTCACAGAGCTGTGGTCTCAAACTCGGGTTGATGGCTTCTCAGTTCTGCACATTATATACCCACATTATATACATACACTCACCTCCTTGCTACTCGCTTTTGCTTAATAAATACAACACTTCATTCATTCACAAAATATGTTGCATGACAACATAATTATTACTTTCACTACAAAAACATAATTCATCCCACCCAACCTCCTCTTGATAAAAATTGAGGGTATAAGTAGTGGGTGGCTGAGTAATGTGTACTGCAGCTGCTAGACATTGTCAAGATGTATGTGATCATTGTTTTTGGCCTTTGACCTTATTTCGCTGTATTTTACAGGAGGACAGTTTCCGTGATACCATCAGAAGGTTGTTTATTGCAACAGACCAAAACATCCACTTTTTGAAATTTATGTTAGTATTTTAAGTTGTATGTCTGCTACTTGTGCCTGATGCCTTCTTCCTGTGGTTTCTCAAAGTTTTTGTGGAGTTTTTCCTTTTCTGAATCACAGTCTGGTTTATGCGTTTTAAAATATTTCCCTTGTTGACATTATGTAATCCCTGGATGCTTTTATTTTTACATTGTTACATACTCTCTTACTGTTTTGACATCTAAACTACTACACCTGTTGGAGGCTGGCCACCAGTTTGTCGAGCCCCTACTGCACAACTCTGACCCCCTTCTGAGGATCAGTAAAGTTATCTTATAAGCTCACAGCCTGACATGATTGTACAAATAAAGTGAAAGTAGCTTTCTGGGAGATAAAGTCATATTGCCGAGGATCTTGTTCCTCAACTGTTCATTTCAATTCCCTAATGTCTGCACCCACAGGATAGAACAATGATGCTTCCCATACAGAAGAGTAAGAGAGAGAGAGAGAGGGAGAGAGGGAGAGAGAGAGAGAGAGAGAGAGAGAGAAAGAGACAGAGAGAAAGGGGCAACGAAGACAGTAGCACTTTGACTTAACAGTTCTGTGCCTGCGACTGAAGAGAGACAGCAGAGGGAGGGAGTAAGATGGAGGCCATCCAGCTTCAGTCAGACAAGTACAAGTCAAAATCTCCATCTGAGACACAGATGAGTGGAGATGGAGGGATGGGAGCAGGGGGGAGGTGGGGAGCAGCGCGACAGGACGAGGAGAAAAGAGGGAGAGCAGCAGGGGAAGTCATTATCACTTCCCAACCTCACTCGCCGTCTAATGTATTCAAGGGGAAACAGTTAGATTTGGTCCCTTTGGCAAGCAACCGTAAACAAATCGATTTGAATGGGAGAGATATAAAGAGCTGTTTATAGTGCCCCCGACTCTCTGAGCGCGTGTGTGCGTGTGTATTGTGAATATACATTTGTGTGACACAGTATGGAAATGCCATTATGCACGCTCACTATTCACCTTCAGCTTCTGCTGCAGCTTTGAACTGTATATTTCATGAAGAAGAACTGATGCAGCACCTATGTTCCTGTGTGTTTGTGTGTGTGTGTGTGTGTGTGTGTGTGTGTGTGTGTGTGCAAACTTGTGCATAGGCCCATGTGTTTTTCTTCTTCTATGTGTTTTTTTTTCCTAAGGCACCAGTGGTGGTCTGCTGTCTGCTGCGGCCTCTTGTTTGAGCCAGTGCCTGCTTTAAGCAAAAGAGTCCCAGCTCTGCTCCCAGATCTGCACTGAGGGGGATTATTGTAATGACTTAAGAGAACGTTTGGTTGTGTGTGTGTGTGTGTGTGTGTACTGGGGTGTTGTCCCCCGTTGAGTGAATGTTCAACAGCCTCAAACCCACTCAGGTAGAAGTGGCTTTACCAGCCAAACATCTGCACAGGGCGCCACTTGTCCCAATTTGATTTCGGACATACTTAGGGATCCGTCCGAAAAACTGATGAAAGAAAAATACAGAGTTAATCCTTGTTAAAACTGAGGGTCTTGAAGTACACACACACCCACAGGCATGCAGACGTACACACATAGACACACAGACACACACCCTGTAGAACATGTGTAACCTAAGTCTGTTGTGATTCCTTTCCTGGTGAGGCCTGAAGGAGTCTAAGAGAGGTTAAAGAAACACTGCGCAGTGTGAAAACACACTCATGAGGTGTGCAGACTGAAATCTGACACACACACAAGGACACACACACACAAGGCTTTGATTAATTGGGTTTGCCTGTGTTTGCTAGTGAAACAGTATTCATTCAGGTTAGGGACCCTCTCTTAATAAAAGGTCAGAGGATAAACAGCTCGTTGAGGCAGCCATTTTGGAGATTAATCCTCGGGTTGGTCTCAGTTACCTCTGAGACACTGAAGTTCGGAGGTGAAGGTTATGAACTATTACAAGAGCAACACAAAAATGGCAGCACGCACTCACTGACGAATGAACAGGAAGGCTTGTGGATTCAATTAATTTTCTTCTTTTACAGCAAAGCAGCAGGAATCAGACAAAAAGAGTTCACGGAGAGGAATTCAGGAAATTGAGAAATAGTTTTAAGGAATTTGAACTGAATAAAATAATCCTAAAAGAAAAATGATCAGAATACCAACAATAAAATGTACTTATAATCTCTTCCAACTGTATTTTCTGTATTTTCTGTTGTCAACAAAAACTACAAAATGAACAAATGCAAAAATTAATTGATTGTACTGTTTGTGTTGGCTAAATTGATTGATTCATTCATTCATTAGCATGTGGATTCATACACAGCTGAAAATGGATCCAAACATTTGCACACACTTTAATTTGAGTAAAATAATGTATGCTCATCTATACTGAAATTATGACTTAACTGATTAACAGTTAACAGTCCGGGAAACTGGAAAATACTGAGAGATGAACACATGGGTGGTGCAGATCTTTTGATCTGGTTTGTTAAAAATAAACAAAACTTGTGGTAATATTCAGCCAACATTTATATATATTTGTTTGGGCTTTTGACAAAATTACACAGTATATGAGGAAATGTATGAGAACCCCTGTTTGATAATGATTTAAAGCAAAATATAAATAAATATTTTCTGTAATAATGTGCCTTTTAAAAAAAAGTATCAATAAGTTATTTGTGTAATTACTACTGAATGTGATGTAATGTGATAATGTGGTTCCTCAGCCACAGCCACTGCAGCAGGTGTGTGACCTGTTCCTAAGAAGTGGCTTGCTCAGTCTCTTCTCTCTCTCTCTCACTCTCACACACACACACACACACACACACACACACACACACACCAGGATGTCTGGCACAAATGTTACTCCTCAATTATTCAACTGCTGTAAATGGCAGGAACAGAGCTGGATGAGGAAAGGGCAGAGCCACTAGAATTCTGCACCATATATTGCACACAAATACATATATAAACTGTCTAATTATGAATTAGAGTGAATTTTTAGAATTATACTTTCACTATGGAATCAAGGTATCACTGCTCAACATTAAACACCGTGCAGCAGCACATATTTAAAGAGTGACAATGACACCGATGTGCTGTGTCATTAGATTGTCACTTTGTGATTTCGGGTAACACACTGAACAAATTTATGAAGACGCAGGCATCAGCAGATTTCCTGTGTGGACAGCCATCATCTCCAGGCGCCTCCATTCTCACATGTTACTGATTCAGAAAGCAATACAAGAGCGTTTCGTTTTCCTACCGTATGCATTCTTTTGTTCAACACCACATGTTTATTTAGGATGATAAACAATCAAATCCAGCGACACTGAGGCATCAACAGATGAATAGTGATGAGGTTAGGGTAAATATTGATATCTGGGATGATAGATGGGGAGAATACAGACACACGCTGTCACTCGGCACTCTGTGGATTACTCTGTGGCTCAGCTTCAGGCCAGCACAGCTTGGAAACTGTGGCAACAGTGTCAGCAGTGTTATGGGAACACTGCAATAATACATTTTGCACAGCACAAGTCTGACTTCTGATCCTTGCTTCATTAATGTATGTATGACCAACATTACTTTAAAGTAGCACAGCTTAGTGTTGCACATTTCACGTCTTCAGTTGACATCATTAAAATGTACAGGATCGTAACTATTGCAAACCATAAACATAAATGAATATGAAGCATTTGTTAATAAGAAATTGTGTATAAATTGTAAAAAAAAACAATATCTTTAATAATTTTTCATGATTGATAATGATAATAAT
>OMLM01001410.1:5967-19578 GCA_900302695.1 Helostoma temminkii
TAATTATATTATAATCTACAAGGGCTAGAGCAACAAAAATAATTTGAATTTATTATTTTTATTTATCAATTTAAGCTATTTTTAACAATAAATGAATTAATTGTTCTGTGTATAATGTAATGTAATGTAATGTGGGAGGAAACTGGAGTACCTGGAGAAAACCCCCTTAGACATGGGGTGAACATGCAAACTCCTTCCAGCTGTGAGGCGACAGTGCTAACTCCTAAACCACTGTGCCACACTTGATTTAAAATTAAGTAAGTATTATTATAATAGTGATTATTTGACTGATAGTTTGAGGTCTACAACCTACCGCATCATCTGGCAGATTGTGTCTTTGTTGGCTAACAAAAAATATTGCACAGTGATGACCAAACAGTACAAATGAAAACAGCATATTCATAGTTTCTTACGTCTATTACAATGACCACTAATATGGATTAGATTAGCCTCAGGCCAGCTTGCTGTGATAGGGTTGAGTACTGGATATGGAGCAGAACAGAATGGAGTAGAGCAGACCCTGTAGTGGTAGAGAAAAACACAGAGAGTCAACCCAGCGTGACTACCGCCTGCCTGAGTGGAGCAGCCTGCCTGCAATTAAGGTGGAATCAGGGAGAAATCTGCGCTGCCTTGATAATGAGCCTCGTCTGAATTATTAACGAGAGCTGTTCCCTCAGGACCCAGGCTCCCACTGAGCCCATCAACCCCCCCAACACCGCACATGCATACACACACACACATGATTACACTCATACGGGGAAAAATGGTGAGAAATACACTCAGAAGCATCCACACACACACACACGACAATCACATATTACGCACATTGACACGGATGAGCAACAAGCATGCTGTTACACTCAGAGCCCAAAATTCATAGCACCACAAGGACGAACACATTTTATTTACATGCTGAAGTGAATATCCAAAGACATTTACAACATTTGTTATACAAACATTTCTCTGGGACAAAATAACTTCAACCACTGGCATCAGAAGTGACAGATTTTTTTTTTTTACTGTATCCGAGTAAGCTATTTCAACAACTTGACTGAATCTGAAACTGCCACATATCTCACATTTTAGAAAAAGCTTTTGATGTGTGAACCCTGTCCATTGAGTATTTTCTACTGAATCAAACATGTGCAATAACAATGGGCTTTTTTCTTAACCACATTACACTGGGATATTTCAACTCTGACGTCTAAGACAGTTATTAGATGATGAGTCACTTATTGTGTATTAGTCATTTCGAAAAGCATTTATGGTCATGAATGAAAAATACTTACTAATAAGTGTAGTTTGAACATAGTATCACAATTAACTGATCTGAAAGCTCTCCTCAATTTGTGTTCAGCAAAGTATCCAGACTTCAAGAAGTTCAGCAGGTCATATTGGTCTCAATACACTGGAGGGCAACTGTGCAGGAAAACTGTGATGTTTACTCCCATTTTATTGAAATGTGTGTATTATGGGAATATGTCTAGAGCTCACTTTGTCCAGTCACACTACCATAACACAGAGACAGACTTCTCCCTGTTCCCTTCCTTCCAGCCCAGTTTCACAACACTGGAAATAAAAAGAGATGTGTTCTAATCACCCAGCATTGGTGTAAAATTTAAGGCTTCCCCCTCCCATCAAATCTCCATGACATCAAACTTACACAGCCTCAGAGAGAAACGCACACCACATTCTGTCCCTGCAGCTGTGAATAGTTTGGCCAAAAAATTCGCGGGCGCTTACCAAATAGAGCCACACCTTCCATATAAGCCAATCACTTCGAGTCAGACAGGTTTCAAAACAAATCAGACAGCAAAACAGCACCACAGAAAGTCTGCTTCCGCTCTCGGTCAGCCCCCTCCTCTCCCAAAAATTGTTCACCCCACCCAAGAACAGAGTGTTCCTCCATGGGTGGTTTGAGGAGGCACAAGTATGTTGTGTGTTTCATGCAAATGTGTGTGCCTAAGCCAGAGGGAATAGAGGAAACCATCACCATAAATAGTGCAATGGGGAAAGAATGACAATTTCTCTATGCTTTTTTAGTTTGGGAAAATATTAACAACGAACAATATTTAATATTCTGAGAAATGTCACAGAGTGGTTGAAAACAAAAAAAAGCAGAGGCATGGGTAATAAGCTTGGTCAGAAATGCTTCAACAGCTGAAGTTCAGCTCAGCAGAGAAGAACATCCGAATTAGTTCAACCCTGTCGAATTAGGAACTTGATGGTCTCATCTACTTGTATTCTGCTCCAAAAGTGGCTGATAGGAGTCGAGCTGGGGAAAATCCAGCATTGTTATCCTATTATCTCTGAGATAATGTGAGATATGAGATTTCTCTTAGATAAGAGGAGGCACGCTGCTTAAGGCAGTCTAGATCACTGGCAGGAGACTACTAAAGCTCAAAATCCTGATGCCATATCACCCTGGAGAAAGACTTCTCACCTCAATTGGACCTTAAGCCAACAACCAGCAAGACAGAAAGAATGTATAGAATGTGTAATGGGTAGATAGATGCATGGAAGGAGCAAAAGAGAAAAGCAGTGAGATAAAAAAGGAGATAACATGGGTGTCTGGTTGATCGAGTGATAAGAAGCAGTGAAGTAATATCAAAGGCAAAATTATATTGTTTTTCATATTACTGTCTCCTGATTGCTGTCTCCCGTATTTGAATGCATGCCAGTGCTTTGGTAATTTGCATGTACATTAATCATTTTCACAGAGAAATGAACTGCCATGGCTGCCTGAAGGCTGCAGGGGAAAGACGGTGAGAACAGTCTTCTTGGCATCAGATATCCCGCTCAACCTGAATATACTGCCTGAACCCAACCTGGCTGAAAGAGCCAAGGGGAGATGTAAGGTGCTCATAATCCTAGACCATAAATCTGTCCAGCATGCATCATATGCTCTCATTTTGTGAGTGTGTAAGCATGTGTGTGCGTCTGTCACACTCTCAAATTACTCTGCTCCCCTGAGCCAAGACAGAGGATAAAATATGAATCAGCTGAAGTCTAAGATAGTTTCCAGTCTCTTCAGACTTCTAGTCTCTTCCAACCATCATCAATTGACACAAGCATGCATTCCTATACACACACACACAACAGACATGCATGTAACTCTACACACTCTAAAAGTTTGAAGTCTCTCCACTTTATCCTAAGCTTCTGTCAAACACACTCTCTGCTGCAAATTTGACATTCATATCCCTCATATTTGCCAAGTGTCTCTCTACTGCAGCTGCTGGAGCTTGTGCATAGTGGCAGGATTACGAGACTCTGTCTTTTTCTCTATAAATCAGTTAAATGAAGTGATATGATCTCTTTCTCTCTCATATACTGCGTTGCACATTGTTTTCACTGACCTGCTACTGCTGCCACATTTCTCTTTCTTCTTTAAGCTTAATTTTCTGCTTCTGAACTGCCAATAATGGAAGCCCTGTGGCCTTTCGCCCTGCTGACCCCGCACAGACCGCTACCTAAAGACACTTTATAAATAACAGTCTAGTCACTTTGGATTAAAGTGTCTGAGTGACTGCCTGGCACCCTAGCTGACCTGCTGTGCAATGCCCTGGCATCTGACTGCCCTAAGTGCCAGAAAAAGCACTGCACTGTAAACACATACAGGGAAAACTCTATGCTGCACAAGAAGACAAGCATTAGCAGACAAAGTCCACACAGATGCACTGTGCTTTTGCAATTGCATACACCAAAAATGGATATCTTGAAGGCTTGCTCACACATTGCCATTTTAATATACTTGATACACAAATACAGTGTGTGTTATGGGTTTTTGTATCCGATTACTACTCATCCTGACATTTACAATAAAGCAACCCCTCAGCATAGTAAAGCCATTATCTAACCTCCCGGAACTTATTGAACTTCTGGGTGCCTACAGGGCAATACTCACACCAAGTTCCCTTTAAAAGTCACCATTAGAGGCATTATGAAGTCAAGAGCAAGACTATGCACCATTCTCTGCACTGACATGTTGTCAGACCAATCAGTGAGCCCAAACACACAGCCCTATATAACTAGACAGCCCCTCCCCCTGCACTATCCCCCACAAAGATACACACAACACTACAAACGCTGATGCTTTGTTGCAAATGACATGTGCTTCTCTAGAATGCATCCACACATGGATGTTTCCAGTCTGATATACATTCATTAGCCATACGGACTGAAAACACAACCATGCATATTCAGTATTAAACCCTAATTTGGTTTCAGCATCCTGCAAATTTCTGGGTTGAATCAGATTAGTTACAGAACATGAGAAGATAAAGGCCAGTGGTGTTACCACTAATCACTGCAGTTGTGACTGGTGTATCAGTGGAAAGTAACAGGGTAACGGGGTTTACAAGTACACAATTCTACGTAAACTCCCTCCACTAGGAAGCTGATTAAGAAGCCGTGACCTCAGAACACTGCAGCCTTCCTAGAAGTCAGAAGCCATTAGGTATTTATAGGAGCTTAATGGGACTGTTAGGTGTACTGACTGTCTAGTATCCATCACAGCCCAGCATCTTATCCCTCCCAATAGTAATCACGGAAACATAAATTACACACAGCCATGTTGTCAATATTGTTTTCATACAATCATCATAATCTCGAGGGGTTCCTTAGAGGTTCCTTTTATTCAATTACTCCCCACTCACCAACACTCCAACCCAAATCCAACCCCCTGTCTGCAAGCCTACCATGCAAACTGCGAAGCCATACCACTTTATTTCATTTTATTTCATCAGCAGCTTACCATAAATTATTTTATCTTTTTGCCTTTCCCTGCCACAACAGACAAAAAACACTGTTTTTCACCTAATGCTTTTCTTTTGCAGGATATTGTTAAGATGAAAATGCAGTGGATGATACAAGTAGTGTTTTCCAACTCACAAATGCACAAATATATATATATATATGTAAGCGCACCTGCTATATGTACAACTGAGGGGGGAGGTAGCAGGATTTGTGGTCTTGGGTTCAAGGACTAAATCTGAACATGTGACTTCATATTAACCTTATAAAACTCTGTCTTACAAACTGACTTTACAAGCAATCCTACTGTTAATCTCTCATGAAACATAGCGTTTTATGTGTTCGCACCTTTTGATTCCATAACTACTCTAATTAAATCATTTGCATAAAAATTTCTCTTCATGTAGTGCAAAAATCAACTTGCAACAGGATGTAAATATGAAGATTTATGGACCTCCTGTCATGCTCCTAATGAATAAAATATTATACAGTTTCATGTAATAAGTTCAATGTATTCATTTTGTGCTAATTCCTATTTGATGATCCAACTTCACAGAAAGGTTAAACATTTATTGCAACAGCCAAGGTAGGTAGTTGCATCAGAAATGAGGTTTTGACTGTACTTACTGTACATATATGCAACTGAGTGACACTATCCATGTATCCACTGGGTGTTTGTTTGTTTCCTGTAGTTAAGCTGCACATGTGACTTCTAAGTGTATGTTTACATATCAACACTGTCTCTGACGAAAACCAGGTCAGCTGTGTTATTGACATTATGACTGCCTGCTTTAAACAACTTACCTAATCCCCCATCATTACCTGGAATGGGACCCATGTCTCGCCTGTGGCCTGCAATAGGCCAGGACCACAGACTGCCCCCTAATTTGTAGTATCATAAATAGCATACTGCGCCTTTGGAGCTAAAGATAAAGAGGTCATGTGGTTGAAGACTCTTGTGATTGCGAGGTTAATGAAACAAAGTCTACCTGGAGACACACCTTAACAGAGTTCAGTTAAATGGGACAGGATTAAGGTATCACTGAGGTGCTTGTCATTAAGGCTGAGGCCAAAAGAAAAGACTCTAAGTGGTATAAGAGTTTATGTTATGCAACAGTAACACAACAGGTTTTGGCAAAAAAAACAGATTCCTCTAAAAGACAAAAATATAAATGCATGCTGCAAGACATATGCCATCGTGTGGCTTGATTTACGTTATACGAATGACACTCCTTGATAGGTCCTAGATTAGGAATAATACAAAGATACCAACTCAATACTTCTTCTTGGAAGAATTTAATGAGAACAATTTTGTAATAAGCTTAAAGTGTCTATTTAATAGTGGGTTTATGCTGGAAAAAGGTGGGCAATGTGAAGAGATCTCTAAATCCTGTTTAGAGGTCTTGCTTTAAAAAACACATCCTTCAGACCCTGAGAGTCTAGAGCAAGATTCCGATGACTGACAATGCATCCATTAAGTCCCATAATGCTGTTCAGTCTCTACCATCTTTACCTTCTCACACATCACCGTGGAAATAAGTCTCATCAGAAGCAAACCTAACATCTAGTCTCAAGGTCTCAGCTGAGCAAAGGTGCACCATCAGGACAAACACTGCTGCCCTGCTGATCTCCCTGTCCCTTTCCCCTGTCCTCTGACTGGCATAATGAATAGCAACAAGATGAGGTTGGGAGCAGAGGCTGATAACATGGGCAGATGTCCAGGATGTTACTCTAGGCTCTCAGCCAGTCAGGCAGCAGCGGTGACTGTGGTCAGTTATGAACACCACTTTGAATATTTACATTGTGGACAGTTCACCTGTGATCTCCAACAAGTGTCACGCTGTTGATTCCTGGATGCGTTTTAAACGCACAAGTGCAAGAAAGTGTGCACTGCCTATGTGCACTTATATGGATTGAATCCATCAATGTTTCTGGCTTGTATTTAGAGATAAAACCACCTTTGTCCTGCTCCTGGTAAACGAATTTCATGCACAACTACGGACACTGCCCATCGTGATCTGCTCTCTGCAGCTGGAACGAGCAAGTGACTCCACTCCAGTCTATCACATACTGGCATCAATGATCTGTTAGAATGAGTGACGGCAGTAATGAACTAAGACAAGATAACGCACAGCACCATTCATGCGTAACCGATACGGAATCCCACGGTGACATCTGGATGGCACCGATGGTGAAAGGATCAAAATGATTTAGCTAATAGGAATAATAGTCAATATTATTACTAGATAGTCGGAGATTAAGATGTCAAAGGACCACCGTGCTGGCTCTTGTGTTTTATTCTTACCTTCCAACCAGCTGAGCTGTTACTGTCGCCCTTATCCTTGAAATAGGGCACATAACGGACCATCCAGTCGTATATCTGTGACAGCGTGAGTCTCTTTTCAGGGGTGCTCTCAATTGCGCGGGTAATGAGATCCGCGTAAGACTGGTTTCCCCACGCGTTTCGCCGCGAGGATTTGGCTTTGCGCAAAGGTCCGGTGACATCCAGAGCCGCGCCAGCCAGGCATGGGTGCGTCGCTCCTGTGGGTGCCGGGGCGCCGGCTGGATGCTTCAGCTCTCCCGGTGTTCCGCCTACGAGCCCAGCTCTGCAAGCAGGGACGTCCTCTGGTTCCACCTTGATGTTGGCCAGTGGAAGACCCCCGCTGACCTCGTGTCCACCGGGGAAATCCTCCGGACAAGGCAGCGGCCAGGTGCATGAGCGAGGCCGGCTTTGCGGTTCGAAATCCGAATCAACCTGATGAGCGTCTAATTCGTCGTCCTCCATCATCAGCATTTACCCTTCAGTTGAAAATGGAATAAATCAAACGAACAGCAAGGGAGGGAAATGCCTCCACGATTCCCGTATCCCACTGTCTTCAATATCTCTTATTGTTGAAATTCGTCTTGTAATACGGCTTTGAGCTTACAGTCTGAATCAATAAGAGGCTATTCAGAGGAGTAGAAGGATCATGCTGAACAGAAGCAAAATCACAGCCTCGCGTGTAGAGATAAGAGAAGTAATAAAAGTAATAATAATTTTTCGTCCATTTTAGCTTAAGTAAAATATCAAATGAAGAATGAGATGCTTCTCATTTGACAGTCCACGTTACCTCAAGACAGTCAGTCTCAAACGCGTGTCAGAGCCAGTCATGGGGGCTCTTCAATCCAGTTGCAGCAACAGATGATATTTCAGATAAGAAGCATATCTGCCAAGCAGTCGTCGATAAATCTTCCAACAGACAACGGGAAGAATAGGGAAAGAGGAGGAAAAATCACCAGGGGTGTGTGGAGAGCATCCACTGAGGCGATAATGCGTGATTACCGTGAATTATTAAATCTTCCAGTCTGCACGGATTAAGCTGGCAGCGGCACATTCAAGTCCATTCAGCCTGAACAGCACCCAACTGTCTGCAATTATAATGAAGAGGCGTGCGTATGTGACGAATCGATAAATTCCCTGTCTGAAAAACATAAAGAGAAAAATAGTCCAACGATCAAATGTCGTATCCACTTGTGAGGATGATAAAATTGGCTTTTTATCACACCTCCTCTTGCTCCCCTCTATCCCCCTTGCCTTTGCTCACTCTCTCAGATCCCACACATGTTCTCATTTGCTTACAACTCGTTCTGTCGATGTGAACCGAGGATGACGCGCCGGCGCTGTAGTAGAGATGCTGCCAATTGGAGTGTGCTCACGAAATCAATAGCCTACTCTCCGAACATGATTACAGCGAAATCCCGAACTCTGTCTCTTTCTCTTGCGCTCTCTCTCTCTCTCGCTCTCTCTCTTTCTCATACACACACATACACTCTCTCTCTCTCTCTCTCTCTCTCTCTCTCTCTCTCTCTGCCACTTCTGTTATGAACTGAGAGGACAAAACCCAGAATCTTAATCAAAACTCTGCATCAACATATATGTTGTGGCGGCGCTCTTTGTGCGCCAGCCTCCATGTCCAATAGTGCTGTGAAATGTGAAACGCACAGGAAAATCCTGCACAATTACTAGTTTTTTGTTTTTGTTGTTTTGTTTTGTTTTTTTGTCTTTTAAAAACAGTGTTTGTGCGTAACAAATAGTCCCTGGCACCGACCGCAGCGTCCAAATTCCCTCCAGGGAGAATTCACGGTGCGCAAGAGGTTTCACCTCTGCTGATTATTTGTGGGCTAGACCTCAGTGAGTGTAATTTTCTATCCCGATTAGACAGATTTAGTACAGATTAATAGAGATTAGGTAACCCTAGATTTTAATCTGGGAGAAGTGAGGTGAAATGGGGCTTTTCGGACGCTAGAATGAAAAATCATCTCTGCTTCACACTCCAACCACCAAAGTGGAGATAAAACAATCTCTCACATATTATCATCTCAAATCGCATTTGTCAAACCTCAACGCCACAGAGTCTGCTCTGGCAGACTCAGCCCTGGTCAGACCAGTGTGCGTAATTCTGCTACGCTGACCGAGGGGGGATTCCGTCCCTCATCCCACCACCCCCTCCTAAACTAAGACAGTAGGGCGGGCGCACAGTCACAGGTGCTCTGTTCCCATTGGCTGTTTATTTTCCTTATAAATAATGTTAGAATAAAAATGTGGGTTGTGGCTTCACGCTGGACCTCACATATTTTACTCAGAAAAGATGTTCTGAGCTCATGTGATATTTTACAGCAACAACCTGCTTTTCATTTACACCTGTTCAGTTGATGTTGCTGTGGGAACAATATTATTTATTCATGGAGTTTTACAGACAGACCCACTTTTACACAATCACATTCAAGTACATTTTTTGATCTCATTGTAGATTAAGATATCATTTCATGCCAGCACTTTAACCGCCATTTTAGTATTCATTATTACGTGTGGGGGCATGTTTATTCAACATATTTTACTTTTAGCAGACACCATTCATGAGCACCATCAAAACAAGTTCATGTGCAGCAAGGTGGCTGGCAATCTCAGATGACTCCACCCTTTTCATGCAAAGTCTGTATGCACTGAAGCTGTACTTAAAAGTTACTCAACATGGCCACACTGTGCTCTCACACATGAATGATGTCGAAAAATGTGAGTCAAAAATAGCACACTTTTAAATGAGGGAGGATGTGTCACACAGTGTGTCATGGGATGACTTAATGCTGAACATCAGTGGGATCATGGTTAAAATGTCAACGGTGCCAGTACTATGTGCAAAAAGTCTCCTATTTCCATTGCACCTTTGCTGATTTAATTATATTTTCATTATTATGTGCCAAAAAATAAAAAAATGTTGGATATTTGGATTTGCTGGATATGTCACTAACAAATCATATGTGTATTTTTCCCCAAGGGGGATTAATAATCTAACAATTATTATTATTATTATAAAGTGAAAGAGGACATCAAATGACCAGAGCCTGGGGTACCCTGCAGGACTGAATCTCCAGAGAGACAAACAGCGAAGAGGTAACGCAAGTTTAAAAACTACATGTTTGGTCCCTTCCAGGCTGACTGCTACACTGTCCCCATACCAGACATTCCAGAGGCAGCGTGGCTGGCTTCAGGCTCAGAGTGGCTGAGCCTGGAACAGCATGTTCTGCACAGCAGTAATCACCTCAGCCAGCCACAAGCAAGGCAGAGCAGCACATCAACAACAAGGCAAAGCTTTGTGCCTGTCAATTTGCATCCAGAGAAAGTTCTCTGGAATTTCATTCACATGCAGGACACATTTTTTCCACCCATTTCTGCAGGGTCCATCTTCTTTCCTTTAGCCCTGCCACTTTAGCCATCCCTGGCAAGCTCATGCTGTTGTGCAATTTATCCAAGCACCCCATTCCATCCAGAGGGATTAGGACGAGAGGAAGCTGGAGAAACAGCAAGAACATGCTTTGGAGATCGATGTCTGTCTGGGAAAACGCCTCCCGTGATTCTCCTCCCCTCCCAGTACACAATCCAAACTAACAAGCATATGAGCTCACAATGACACAAGAAAGAAAGGGCTCAAATCCAAGAACTGGGAATGTTTCTGTGTAGACAAAGCATGGATTTCTCCCCTCTGTGGCACTGGCCCAAAGTAGGTTGATTTACAAACTTCCTACCTCAGGCAGATGCCAGCTTTTTGTGGCATCTTGGCATCTGCACTGCCATCTATGAACACTATGTTCAGAGGCAGCTAATACAATTGTATCCAAGACTTTTAATTAAAACAGTTGTTGAATGGAAAGTATAGTCATGTACAGGTAATGTCTTCTATCCCCATTTCAGAGGTTGAAACAAAATATATCATATCATGAGCTGTTCTCAGTTTACTTGTACTATGATAAACTGTTATCAAGTATGTTTAAAGGTTGTATGGACAAGTGGTCACTGTAGCTACATTGTTGCACAAACTACACTGCTCAAAAAAACAACACATCCTAGATCTCAGTGAATTAAATCTTCCAGTTGAAAATCCATATTTATCACATAATGGAATGCGTTGAGAACAAATAACATAAGAATGATCAATGGAAATCAACATCATTATCCCACGTAGGTCTGGATTGAGAATCTTACTCAAAATAAAAGTGGAAAAGTCAGATCCAGTCAGTTACAAGGAAATGCAACCCCAGACACCACCACATGCTACCTGTAGTGGTGAGGGCACTGGCCAACTGCAAAAGTGACCAAAAAACATCCAGAAAGGCCACCACCTGCAGAACCCTTCCTTTATAGGGGTTGTCTTGCTAATTGCCTCTAATTTCCACCTGTTGTCTGTGCCTTTTGCACAACAGCAGATGATTTACAATCAGTGTTGTTTACTAACTGGACAGGTTTATATCCCAGAAGCGTGATGGACTTGGACTTACATTGGACTGATTGTGTTTCCTTTATTTTTGAGCAGTGTATTTCTTTGCCAACAGGTGTCAACTATCAGTAAACAGAGAACACTGCTAAATATTTCCTGCTTTTTCTGACTTGATTGATCTAAATTGAATATCTTTAGGTTTTGGAAGGTTAGAAAACAACAATCAATGTGATATCATCTTGGGCACTGGGGAATCATAAGACAAATTTTTCAGCCTTAGCAGCTATTTATAGAGTGAACAATCAATCAGAGGTCAAAACAAAATGAAATGATGAAAATGCTGCAGCTACAGTACATGTGTATTGTGTTGTTAAAATTAATTAGACCTTAAAGTTCTTTTTAAAATTTACTATCCACCTGATGTTTTGCATTAGACATTTAGACAAAAAAAATCTGGCTAGAATCAAGGAGGGTTTTTAAAAATTACTAAATAACCAACCAATAAAACAAATTAATTTCAAAGGATCAAAATATTTATAGCAGTGTCTCTACGACTTCATAGTCATACACACACATTCCTACAATAAAAACTAACCAGTTTACAGATCACACACTGTGAAGCTTTATTCATAGACGTCTCATTGTTGCATGTGTGTGTTTGGAGAGGGTGTCACTCTGGCCTCAGTTTCTTGAAATAAACCACAGAGCATATCATATTGCTTCTGGCAATGAGTTAAATCCTCACTTGTGCAAGTCAGTGGTTGGCTACATCCACAATAGCCGAGTAGGCCTGATGCCAAGACACTGATTAGCCAAGCTATGCCTCTGTTCTCCAGGCAATGTGGAGTGGAGGTGCAATGGGAGTCCAGCTCATCACCAAAGAACACTGAGCTAAACACAAGTTTAAGTGGAAGAAAGCCAGCAGACTGTAGTGTATCCATGCTGGACATATAAAGCCTTGGGCAAGGAGGCATCTGCCTCTTCAATACATAATTCACTCAGAGCTGAAACATCATGCTTTACACCTAAGGGCCAGTAGTCTGCTCCTGGTTGCTGCAGCATAAAACCGGCTCCCTCAGATAATCCAGTCTCATTGATGGGTAACTTTGTGTACTAAGCAGCAAATTATAACATTAGGCGCAATTTGAGCACAAAATGATTTGGCTGCACAACACAGAAAATGTGTTAGAAATACACAATAGTGGTTTTAGGTTCAACCATATTGAAGTGGAACCTATGTCATCTCACCTTTACACCAAGCATGCTTGTCCTCATGAGCCTTGATGTGCAGGTAGGTCAACACGTTGAGACAGCCTCAAGCTCTTGCTTCAAACACACACATGGTCACTTTACATTGCAAACCCTGCAAATGCATCTTCCTGTAGGGATATTATTAGAAGCACTCATGTCTTATTACCCACATTATTATCATAACTGACAGGATGTGCATCAGTTACTTCAGTCTCTGCAGCATATTGGCCATGTTGCCACAGTAGTAAACAGGCAATGGTAGATTTCAGCATGAAAAGTGAAGAACCTGAGGCAGCTGTAGTGCTTTCATGTGTAATAGTCCCAGCTCAAGTTCCCATGAAAAAGGCACTAATGGGTTAACGGTAGAAATGAGAGGGGAAGAGAGGGAAAATCAATGCTTTTGTTGAGGGGAAGAAAGAAAGGCTTTCACAGGTCTATGTATCATTAAGCAATTGAGAAAGCTAATTAGAGTTGGGGGGTGGGGGGGTGCAGATCTCACAGCTAATTATTTCCATGGCAACCACAGCTCTTGTAGATGATCTGAGGTAGTTCAGTTTGCTCCAATCAAGACAGAGTTACACGAAGTACAAGAGAGACCCCTAGTGGGTTAATGTGGCTGTTAATTAGTTCACAATCAGTGATGATGATGCGCTTTTGTGAGTTTACACACAGAAGATGTGTCATACTAAAAAGTTATTTCAGTAAAAAAAAAAAAAAAAAAAAAAAAAAATATATATATATATATATATATAGTGAATCTTTTAACTTAAGATATCGTCATCCCTCATATGAGGTAAAGACTGACAGAGTCTGACTGAAAGTATCATAAGTTTATGACTTTATTCTCCCTAAA
>OMLM01001411.1:0-11520 GCA_900302695.1 Helostoma temminkii
TATTGTAAAGTGAAGGTTTTAAGAAGTTAATCTGTTGCAGCATTAAGACAAACCACCTTGATTTTGACTGGTTTACTGTTTGTGTACCACAGGGTGGAATCTCCAACATCCTGGAGGAGCTGGTGGTGCAGCCTTTACTGGTTTCCATCAGCGCACTGACCCTGGCCACAGAGACGGTCCGCAGCATCCTCAAGATTGATGACGTGGTAAGACTCTGCGTAGATTTAGTGTTTAAAATGAATTTCTGTAATCAAACAGTAAACTGTTTGTTTTTTACATTTAGTCTGAACTGAATCTCTTCTGTCTCTGTTACAGGTGAACACTCGATAAGAGCTTTGAGTTTTTCTAGCGAGTTCTGTCGTTAAGCCTGCTCAGCTGGATCAGCTCAGTCTGTCAACGTCAGTCTGTTCAGATTTCCACTGTAGTTGTTACGTTGCATAATTTAATAAAAAAAAGGCTTGTTTTTTGTTCACACTCCTTCTGTCTGATTATTTTGTCTCCTCTTAATGGTTTGAAGTCATCTTGATGCACAGATGATGCTTTTAATATAAATATGGATGTTTTTATGCTTTACTCAACAATGTCTTTGACCTGTGAACGTATGAGCAGCAGGTTTTACAGTTCACTGGTGTGTCAGAGCAAAACATTCAGGAATCAATTTAAATGTTTAAATTTATTTAACCATTTAACTGGACAAGACAGACTGTGACAAACAATATAAATAACATGACAAGTGGTTCATCCGTATTCAACAAGCTGCTACTTTTAATGACTCCTGCCATCTTAAAATGATTTAACCCCCTGACAGCTCATCAAAGCTCACATTTGCAAAGCGGGTTTTCTTTTTCTGCTTTGACTTTCAGTACCTACTGAACCTAAACTGTTAATCGCGATTTGGACTGATGGACAGGTCGATCCAGCAGGGGTCACAATGCGATGGCACCAGATCACCTTTGGTGTATAGATGGAAATCATGAACTTATTCAAGCAGGATTTACTGTCACTGCTGCAAACGCACATTCCTCATTACATGTAATATGATGCATGTACTGAACAGTAAACTGAGGAGAAGCCTGGAGATTGTAAACCTTAAATGTACTGTGATATGACTGTCATTTACATGATCGGCCCTACTCATGTGTTAGACTGTAACAATGTGCTGAGTTATTCAATTTCTATTGCACTACAGATCTTTCTGTACATATTCAAACCAACTCACATTTTAGTTTTATATTTTCTTTAAAACTTCTGTTATTTTTTTCTCAAAAACCCCTTTAATTTTTTGTCCATGGAGGATAGATGGCTTTTCTAGATTCATTAATTTAATCGTTGTGCTGCCACCAACAACAAACAGGTTTTGATGGTTTCTTGTCAGCAGTCAGGAAACATGGCACACCACCACCAGTCCGGTACTAGTGGATCAAATAAAGTATTTCTTTATTTCGGTGTCAGACAGAGGATACACTCCGATCAGAACTTTTTTTTTCCCCCAGGCGATGGGGGAGAAGAGGAACTCTCACATTACAGGCAGAAGTGTTCACAACCAGCGGTAGAGACACATAAATGGACTGCTGGTTTTGAATTATTTCACACATACTTTTTCAAGGCACATGAGTTAACAGTACACTAATAATTTCCTCCCATGTATGTTCTTACAACTGTAAGCGCCTGTGGAGGGATTCTTTATTCTCTACTTTCATCCTATCGGCTGGATGTGTCTGCCAGTATTGTCATATTTGAACATTGTGTATAAATAAGTGAAAGTAAAATTTGTTATATCATTAGTTAAATCAGAGCGAATCCCGGTTATGATGGGTGTGTGAATAATGTCCGCTGTGGACCCGACAGGACCACATAATCACCCCCCAATCACAGATGAGACTCAGCTCTCTCGTGAACTGAATGAACAGGAACTTGAAGCCAAACACCAGTGTTTCACTGAGTCAAGCTTTAGACGTCTGCTGTCAAACTGTTGACACATTCAAACATCACAGGTCACAGGATCGTGTGTGATTTACACAAGTAAACATCAGAGTAAACAGTCTTACCATTTTCAGTGAAGGATCGACAGTATCCACTCTGTACTGGAGTCATCCTCTATGACAGGCCACACAATTCTTTCTAGCTAGCTTTCTTGCTGCCTTAACACAGCCTCCTTAAGTCCATTCGTCAGCTGCTTGACCTGACGGCTTGTTTGTCTTATGACCAAAGATGGTGAGACCACACCATCCATCCATTTTAGCCTATCCCAGCTATCATATGGATGAGAGGCAGTGTACACCCTGGACAGATCGCCAGTACATAGCAGAGCCACATATAGACAAAGACAACCATTCACACTCTGTATGTCTTTGGACTGTGGGAGGAAGCAGAGAACCCACACAAACTCCATGTGAATCAGACCCAGGACCTTCTTGCTGTGAGGTGACCGTGCTAACCACTGCACCACCGTGCCACCCAGTGAGACCAAACCAAAACTGTAAAAGCATTTCAAATGGTATTACAAGTACAGGATGATTTGTTTTATAAATGTGGCACAAATCCACTTATTCACATCTGAATTTTTGCTGTGATTTCATTTTAGATAGTCCGATTTCTTGTAAGAGAAACTTCGTGAAATAGTAGACGTTCATACTGCCACTTTGGACTGGCTTGTGTCACACCTGGCAGGCCCAGAGACAAAGCTCGCTCGAGAACACTTCTCCCTTCATGTTCTCAGAACTGTAGCTGTTCCAGGAGAGCCACCAGAAAGGACATGAATGATCGCAGGACTTCTGCCAAACACACACGGTCCACTGTGAATGGATGAGTGGCCCATCATTCTTCCTGATATCAAACCAAAAAACTGCACTTACACAACTTTTCACACATAGTAAGAACATACTTCAATGAGCACTTACCTAGTAAAATTCAATCATGTGTTGATTATGTAGTTTAGCTGTGTTTTGTAACTGCAGTACATCTATTTTTCATTTTTACTGTTGAATAACTGTGACACAAGCATTGTTAATCTTCAGCCTCTAATTCTGTTCAGGTAGCACAATTATTGATTACACATTTCTAATATTTTCTTACCTGCCACCAAGCACATGTCACTTTCAAGCAAGGTTTGAGAAGTGGATGGAGTCAAGTGATCTGGTCACCGCCAAACGGCCTTGTAACGTGTGTGTTACCTGAACAGAGCACAGCTGGTTCATTTAATGCGAGAATACCAGCTCACTTAACTCTAACTTATTTTTCCCGTCACAAACACTTAAAACCCTTAAAACATCTAAAACCTTTTTAAAAAAAGAGCATATATTTTCTTATGTGATCAGCTATACATGTCCCCAGTTTTGCTGTAAAACACTTTCAAATCAATTCAAATGGAAAACAGACTTTATTAGAAGTTTCAGCTCTTCTCAAACAGCAACATCTCCTAGAAGAAAAAAAAGGTTAGTATAATGATCAGCCACACAATCACTGTGTCTCTACTATTTTCCCAGTGACAATATCTTGCGGCTTCCTGGTCCTGCTCTACCACTGGGGCTTTATAAATGGAGATAAGTCATCTCTCTTGATCCATGATACTTTCCCGCAGGTCTATTCGCAGGGCTACTGCCTTTCTAGTCTTGTACTGTGAAAGTAATTCAGACTTACAGAGCCAGGCTGCTCTGGTTGATTCTCGTTCACATATCCACTCTGAAAGATAACAATCTGCATGGATCAGGTAAATCATCATTATTTGGTTATTCATTATTCATTATGATTTGTCTGGTATGTTCCTAAAGTAATTCCTGTGCTAGAACTACCAGTTTTTTTTAAAACTGTCTTTTAAGTGTCTTTTCTTCATCTGGATGAGATGCTACATCTTCCTGTGCTACCATTTCATCTGAAGATTCCTCTGCTCTTGCTGAGACGATGGTGGATTCCAGCACGATAACATCCACTTCCTCTGCGCTGCTGGATGAATTCCTGGCATCACTGGTGCTACAGGATGGGAGCTCTGCCCCTGAAGGTCTGCCTTCAGTGACAGACTGAGGTTCAGCACCACTCAGTGCACTGTGAGAGGGTTTAACACAGATTTTAACACCCATTAACAAGATATAAACTTGGTCTACTTTGTGTCTATATACACAATAAAAATGTAAAACAATTCCAACCTTGTGCATTTAATTATGTGTTTTTTCATTTTTTTAAAAGGAATTTTAGTGTCACAGGCATTTAGTCAGTGATCCTTGTTGCTGGATTATGACCAAAGTAATTGCTCACGTCTTCCAAGGCAGTACTTGGCCTTATAAAGATCACTGCCTGTCCAATTCCACTCAGTGGACTGTGGAGATATTGCACCTTTTATCCAGTGTCTGGGCTTGGGATCATACCCAGGTTATGGCTTTGCATTGTACCTGGGATTCTCAGCATTTCCAACCCAAACTGTGGAAGGCCTTGCTCTGTAAGGTGCAAACAGTCTTGTGGCTTCAGGTTAAAATAGGGAAAAGTGTGTTTCACCACACATTCACCACAGAACATACAGAGCAGAGCTGTTACACTCATTCTAATTTACTCAGAAACAGAGATCCATCCATCCAAGTACCAACAAAAGTTTTTTAAGTTTGTGTACCATAAAAAGAGCAAATATCTTATATTTATGTTATTGTTTGTTTTGGTTACATTTATTTATTACTGTGTTTTGCTTTGAGCAAACATGCTTTTGAAACAAGTAAACTAAAAAAAAATAATTAATTTATTATTATTATTATTATTTTTTTAATCCAAAAATAAAACCTTTTCTTTACTCAGTCGTTTTGATCAGTAGTTTAGACCATAAAAAAATATATTTTCTTTCTCTATTCGCTTAAAACCGCCATTTCCTGTCACACTGCGTCACTTCCTTCCAAACCGAGCCCCGCCTCGTTGCTAAGGGGCGCACCTGTTGCCTGGTTACCGACACTCGCGCTTCTCTCCGCTGAATTATCCTAAATACTCTTTAATAACCTACATCCATAAATTAACGTGTCTGTTCAACGGATTTTACAACTTTAACTCGTAGAAAAACTCTACGAAGCCATGGCTAATGCCCACAGGACAAACGTCCTCGTCACTTCATGTTTGAAAACGCCGGTGGACCCGCACACCAAAGCGCCTCTAGCTTCATATGAGCGGGAGAGAGTGCTGCCGTACACGGCTACAGCTCTTATGGACAACCGGGACTACGAGAAGGAGGTAAACGCAACAAAATCACTTTAACTGAGAACTAAACCTTCTGTAGAGGTATAATTTAACTTTTTTATGTTGTTTTAAACACCTGCAGAATGACTTTACTTTATAAAAATTAGTCCTAATTGTGTCTAACAATATGTTTGTTGCATGCTGTATAATATATGTCAGGAAATAAAGTAAGAGGTTAAAAAAATTGTTTAAAAAAAGCTTTATGATACTGTATTGATTCTTAAAAATACCGTATCAGACAACTTTTAGAAATTTTTTTATTTGTGACAGCTTTCCTAAAATCTTATTTTGAAAAATGGCAGTATATATTACAATATTGAATTGGATTATAATCCCTGCATCATGATATGTATCTGGAATAGTTTTAAGCAGACACAGTCTCTTGTGTCCAGTCAATAGGCTGTTGACAGTTTCAGGTCAGCCTGTGTGGTAGAAAGCATTTGACCTGTATTATTTGTTATGTCCTGGCTATTTTTGGACTTCCGTCTTGACTAGATTACCAGACGTCACATTCACTTTATAATCCCAAACACTGAAGCATCAACAGCATAGTTTAGTGCTGTCTGGAGCCTGGAGGAGTTAATACGAGAAGCGATGGAGGCAGACACCTGGTGTAGGGCATGTGTCCGCTGAGCTCTTTCACAATAAGCTGCCCTTTGTGCTCCAACATATGGCCCACGTCACTGCTACAACAGGATAATAAGCTTAACAGGGATGCTCTGCTCCAGAGGACGTGGTGATCAGACACTCCCTCCTGAAGCCAGCATAAAATATCACACTTCAAAACAACTTAAAAGCAAATATATGAGCTTGAATATTCTTTAGTCACACTGTGCAAGTACATTGTTTCCCGCTGGTTAAAGTTTACTGTTGACCTTCACAGCTGGAGTATGAGGACTCGGGCTCTGATTTCTGTGATGGGGATTGTCTTGGGAAAGGTGCTCCTCACATAATAAGTGACTACGGAGCAGCAGGAGACCGCCTGGATCTCAGGGAAATCTTTTTCTCAAATGAGGAGTACTACAGTAAGCTGGAGGAGCTGAAGAAGGCCCATCTCTGCACTATGGCCGAGCTGGAGCGCATGTATCGGCGAAAGCTGCGGCTCAAGTCCTTGGAGCCTTTAGACATGACAACACTAGACGTAGGACACAGGTGGGTGGCGTCCAGCCAGGATTATGTAAGAGACTCTGTGTGTTTGCTCTGCTCCTTGATGTAAATTATTATTTTGGATAATCCACAAACTATGCTTTAAGTAGTGTAAGTAGGGATTATTAGACTAGAAAAGAGTTTAGTAAGTGTAATCTGAGCCAAAAACAATGTATTAGTTGATTGATTGGAAAATAATTCATCTTAATTACTCACTTTACTCACTATATTCACCAAAGAAATAACCAATAACAAATTGTATCTTTGTGATCTGTGGTCATATTGATCAAAAAGATTGTTACTTTGTTTAGATGATCAGTTAATTGGGAAAATAATTAACTGAAAATATTTGTTAGATGCATCTGTGAGTAGAATTCGAGATGCCTGTGAGATGATGGGTACAAGAATAACAGCTCTAAGTTCCTCTGAATGTGTTTATATAATGAACACAGTCTGAAGTAATGGTACTAACAGTCATCTCTTTACATTGCATGTAGGCGACTGTGGTCAAGCAGCAGCCCCGCAGCCTCAAACCGCTTGAGGAAGTCGCACTCTGCTGTTGAACTCAGGATTAACTCTGGACAGTCGGACTCATCAGACGAGGATGAAGCTGTCACGAACAACGTAGAGAAAGGCCTGCTTTTTTCTCCCAAAGAACACATTAAGAACATGTGGCAGGACTTCAAGCTGTCCCCTCACAGTCGTCACCTGTCATCTTCCTCGCTGAACAGCTTAACGGGAGACCAGAAGATGCAGCAAAGGGGAAAAGGAAAGAAGAGACGGGGGCATAAAGCTGGAGAGCAGGAACACTGGAAACACAGAGTCACTGTCCCGAAGCCTTTCCAGATGACGCTGCGTGAAGCAGAGAGGAGGAAATGTGGCGTGAAGACTCGCTCTGAGGTTGAAATGGAGAACGCAGAGCTGCGCCGGCAGCTAGAAGACCTGACAGAGTGCCAGAGGAAGTTCCGTGCCAGCCCCGTGCCAGCTCATGTTCATCTCCCAATTTACGAGGAGCTGCAGGAGCGGAAAGAGGAACGGCGTCGAAACACACGAGAGAGAGAAGAGCAGTATCTTCGAATTGCCCAGAAACCCTTCAGCTTCCTGGAAAGGGAACGACTAAAGAAGGAGCAGAAGCAGCTCCGTCACCCACAACCGTCCGACCAGGAGAAAGTCAAGCCATTCAAGGCCAAGCCTGTGCCCAAGTCGGTGTACGCAGCAACATCCGGGGAGCAGATGAAGGAGGAACAGCTGTATCGGTCTATCAAGATAAAGATGAGGGCTCAGGAGCTGCTCCACAGTGCTTCAATGCCACCCAGCATGCTTGCACGAAGACTCAGCGAACGCAAGAAACCCAAAGACGACAGCGTTGGAGGGGATATCAACTTCTCACACAGGCCCCAGATCAACAAAGAGGTACCTGACTTCAACAACAGTTTCAGACGCTTCCAGAAACACCTGGAGAAACGCAAAGAAGTGAAGCCCACAACCACGTTCGAGCCCTTCGAACTAAAGACGTCGCAGATCTCCTCACATCGCGAACGCATCCTGGCCGATATTGAAAAAGACCAGAGCAGCCCTCGAATGCTGCGCTGGCCATACATCAACCCTGGGCCGGCTCGGACGCCAAACTCAAGCCTCTGTTCGTCCCTCTCTGGCAGCCTGGAGGTCCTGCCTGCCAAAGCCACAGATGCCACCAAAAAACGGCACGAGGCCGTGAGGTACCACTTTAGGACTCCAGAGGCTTCCACAATTTTAGTTGAAATAGAGAAATTCTCAGAACTTAAATGGCCTGCGTAGACATAGTGACCTCAATAATTTTTGTGGAACTCATTTTCCCAGCACCCCTGTAGAATGCTTACAGCCCTGCACCAGCTCCAAATCTCCCAGCTTTTGCTTCCCATAGCTGATTGCAGCACCCATGTCCTCAGCTGTCCGCCCCACCCGTCCTTCCCAAACCCTCTTCCATCCGTGACTGGGTTGTCTCTCTGAGTAGAAAGGCGCTTGAGCAGAGGAAGAAGGCAGATGAGGAGGAGGAGCGGTGGAGGGAGAGACAGAAACAAAGGGAGAAGAAGCTGCAGAGGGTGGTGCTGAAACGTGCCCAGGCCAACGACCCCCACCTGGCTCTGTCACAGACCCAGCAGACCAAACTCAAAGAATTCAGGTGCCCTAAGAACAGCACGACCACAGCATGAATAAGCTGTAGGGCCTCTGAAAGGGACAATCCATAATTCTGTGTTATCTGCAGGAAACAAGACCTCCAGCGCAAGAAGGAGTACCAGCAGGAGATTAGAGACATGCAGCAGAGAGTGAAGAGGAGGCCGCTGCTGCTGGAGCAGGTTGCACAGGTGAACATGAAGCTCTGCTGTAAACCAGTAATCACGTCACATTCAGACAAACTGTAACTCCAGCAGATTGAGTCTTTATAAATGACTGTATGGATTTGTGAACAAGCCTTAATACAGTAGAACACATAACTGAATCACATGAACTGATTGTTTTATTAATAAACACTAAAGTAAAGGTAAATCATTTATATGACACTGATGATTTGAGATGTTCTACACAGCATTACAAGGTGTTTTACATATAAAATGACAATCAAATAATAATAAAAACAAATACAAAGTACAATAAAAGCACAATAATGCAGGTACAAGAAAATAAACTATGAAAAATGTATTAAATTAATTAAAAATTGTATGTACAAACTGGGCTTAAAATAAAATTAAATACCGTGTACATGTGTAAAACCTGCAGCTGAAATACTGCTTGCTGGATTTTTCCACCTCTTTGGCCTCTATTTTCTGTTACTGTTGAGGGACCGAGGGACCAATTTCTACAACCCCAGGAGAAGTAAATATCTCAGATGCTATGCAGTCATGATTTAGTTAATCTGGACAAAGTTAATAGTCTAGAATAACTCCTGGGGTATGTGGCACCGGTCCTTGATTACTATGCCCTTACTCACACCGTCTCTCTTAACGTGTGTTGCGGTACCAGAGAAATGCCACACAGGCAGCAGAGAAGCGCTACACCGACGCCCTGCAACGCTGTGAGCTGACTGAAGACTTCATCGGCAACATGGCCAAATCAGGATCTGCATGTGAAGCCACTTCTTCTAGTGTCAGCAAACAGAGGTAAAGCTGTGATGTTGTTGTTGTTGAATTAGCCACACGCTACAATTAGCTTCACTGAGTCAGGCAGTTTACTGCTTTACACAGAAAACTACAAGATGCTAAAACTGCAATAGGCTTCAGCTATCCAAATTAGTCACATTAAGTGAATATCTTACAAAGTTGCACTATTTTTATTATTACCTATTTCTCTTAATGTCCTTCTACCGCCACTCGACATTGAAACATTGTTAAGGGACTAACCTGGGAGATAAGCACTTGATTCAATAAAGTCAGACTGCCTGAGCCTCACTTTAGCTTTAGTTTCACATTTGCATGTATTTTGCTCCTATTTTGGGCCTTTAAAGAGGCTCTAAACCCATTTATTATTTTTTATTCCTGTAAACATAACTATGTTGAGTTTTGTTGGTTACAATGATTGTTACATCCTAAAGACATCCCCCACCTAGCAAACCTGTTTGGGTCAGGTACAAAGTAGAAATAAAACCACCCTGGGTGACCTAGCCAACCTTTCCTCTGACTGAAGAAGCTATCGATGCCTAGATGTTTAGTGAGACGTGACATGGCTCAGCTTCCAGATCATTTTCTCTGTATGACTGAGAACCTTAACCATCGTAAAGGGTTACAGTGCAGTGAAAAAGTATTAGCCTCCTTCCTGATTTTTTATTTCTTTTATATCTGTCACAGTTAAATGATTCAGATCATCAAACATATTTTAATATTACACAAAGATAACCTGAATAACTACAAAATGATAAAATTATTTGAATAAATAGAAAAAAAGCTGTCCAAACAGCATTTCACATAAAGATCATCATACTGACGGTCAGACATGGTGGTGGTGTGATGGTCCGGGGCTCTGCAGCTTCAGGACCTGGACGACTTGTCGTAATCGATTAATCCATGAATTCTGAGCTCTACCAGAAAATCCTGAAGGAGAATGTGCGACCATCAATTTGTGACCTGAAGCTCAAGCTCACTTGGGTTATGCACAATGATCCGAAACACACCAGCAAGTCCATCTCTGAGTGGATCAAAATAAACAAAATGAAGGTTTTGTAGTGGCCTTAAAGTCCAGACTTAATTCTGATTAAGATGCTGTGTCATGACCTTAAACAGGCCGTTAATGCTTGAAATGTGACTGAATTTAAACAGTTCTGCAGGAAGAGTGGACCAAAACCCCTCCACATGCTGTGAAAGACTCATTAACTTTAATCACAAACAAATTATATGAAATTATATTGAAAACAATTTTGACCATTACAGTTTGACAAATACACTGGAAAGGTTCAATGATAAAGAGACAAAAAGTCCAAAAGTCTTAAAAGCTAAAGTCCACAAAAGAACTGGAATAGTTTTTGTTTTTTTCAACATCAAACAAGTTGCCTTTTGTCTTGGTTATTAATTGTTAAATATTTAAAACTCTACAACTGGATGTTGAAAGAAACAAGTAACTTAAATCTAATGTAAAAATGATAGACTGATCAAAAATTTTAGCTCTTTAGCTGATTGTGTTTCTGTTGTTTAGTGAGCAGCTGGAGGCAGACACAGGATGTGAACCTCTTCACTACAGACAGGTTTTCCTGGACGATGAAGAGGCATCTGATGAAGGAGGGAGGGAGGACGAGTCTTCACTGAGTCACCGTAGCGATGATCGCTACCACTCTGAGGAGAGTTACCTCTACTCCGACGATCATGAGGATTATTCGGACGACGGCGAGCACGACGCGTCTTGACATAAGTGCTCTGCAGCTTCGCTTCACTCAAAAACTGATTCAGAAAACAGAGCGAAAGTGAACATGTAACGTTAGAAGGAGCAGTAAAGAGGACACTTCCAGTTTCCTAAATGTCAGAGTGGTATATTTTATTTTAACTATGTACAGAGTGTAAGAAAACTGTGTACAATAACAGCACATAAACAGAATCTACCAAAATGTGTTTGGAATTGTTGTGGCTTCAGTAGACATTATTATTATTATTATTATTATTATTATTATTATTACAAGACTTTTAAACTGAATTATTGTAAAAT
>OMLM01001411.1:11540-32302 GCA_900302695.1 Helostoma temminkii
GAATTATTGTAAAATAATTTGTCCTTATTTTTTTTAATTCTTATTATCTGCCACAGTTAATTAGAATTGATTACAGTATAAATGTGCTTTTCTCTGCTGCGAGTTACCAAAACATTCTCTGTTATACATGGCTTTCAGTTGTTGCTTTTGGGAAACACAACCACCGGTCACTTTATTAGGTACGCCTGCACATTAATGTCATCCAGCACAGCAGCCATCAGTTCTACTTTTATACAGTTTTTTTAACTATCAGAAAGGTGATGATTCTACTATATGTTTATTATTTATGTCAGTGAGTGGTGGAGCGTCTGAAGGTATTTCTAATGTTTTGGCCACGCTATTTACATAAATAACACGTCTTTACACACAGGTGCACCACATGAAGTGGCCTCTGAGTGTGTATACTGGTGTTTTGGACAGTCCTCTGGATAAATGACAGGTGACTGTGCAAAAGCTTCTGGCACTAGATGCTTAGATTGTTAGAGTACCATGGACACATACTTATTTGTTTATTAATACATATCATAATATTATTATGGTTATTCATATTTCTGAAGACATCATCACTTTACTCACTTAAAACCTTTGCACAGTGAGGTTTTAGATGTAAAATACTAAATGTGTCTGTGTAAAATGCTACTTCTGTTTTATCATCACCAATGATCTACAATAAAACCACCTTGTAAAAGACATTTATTATTTTATGGCCTTCAGTTAAACGTTATTGTGGTGGTAACACACAAACTCAATGCTGAAGTTAAAGTGTATGCGCTTGTCTCAAAAAGTACTCAAATACAAATACACTGAATACTAGGTACTACTTCAAATTCTTCCATCAAGTTGCAGTACTGATCGAGCTGAGTTACCGCTTGAAACACCACTGAGCTTGAAAGTCTAGTTCAGATTTGTTCCATGTGTTCCTGAAATGAAATATTTTATGTTTTAAGTTTTATTCATGCACATTATTAATCCAACATTAATTCATTTATTTTCTTCATCAAACTATGTTATTGTCAAATAAAAACTTGAATTTGCCGTCCCTGTGTTTCTGGCAGTACTGAGCAGTTAATCCATAATAATAATAAACTCCACGCACACAAACTGTACTTTTATTATTATTATTTTATTCTACCTTCTGTTGTTCACCTGTGTGATGATGTTCAGTCAGATTGACAGCTCCACCCAGCCTATGACAGAGCATGACGCAATCGCTGGTGCGGCCAATCAGAATGCGAGTGGGCGTGCACATGGTCCAAATTTTACGCGGCGTGCGACGGGCCGAAACACCGAGAAAGAATATCCCGGTCTCAACCGGTTTCAACCGGTCCGACGTTGGAAGCATGAGCTTAGAGGAAGAGCACTCCTGCACGCATTAAAACATCACTGCTCTCCAACAGTGTGTGCGAATAGAAACAGAAATAAAAAAACAAGACTTTTCAGTTCGTGATTATGACCCGGAATACAGCTCCAAGTGTGACTCCGTGAATCTGTGTTGTTAGCTTAGCTCAACGTTACATTAGCCAGCAGACCTGAATCATCACTGACTTTTCCATTAGCAGGCTAAGTTGCTATTAGCCTGATGGGACTCGGTGGTGACTGACAGCTAAAGAAAGACATTTCCGAGTGGTTGAAGACAACATAGACTAGACTGTGGTCAACTGCACGCTTATAATACAACGTCAGAACGTATCTTAACGGTATTTTTTAAATTAGCACTAACTGTTAGCTAGTGTCACCCCGGAACGCTAACATTAGCTAGCTGCTATCGGAGGTTAAGCTAGGACTTGTGTAGCCGTGTGCTATGAGGTAACGCTGCACATTTAGCGGCGCACTGGGAGGATTAATATTTCGGTCTTCAACTACAAGTCACGTCCACTGACCAGTACTCGATTTCGTCAAGCGGACAGGACACACCAGGTAAGTTAAGCCCGCTCAACATTAACTTACTCTGCGTCGGCTAGCGTTAGCATCCCTCAGTCTCTAACGTGCCGTTTACGTCTGGGGGTTAGCTAGCTAACGATAGCCGTTAGGCAAACTAAACATGGTATAAATCATTGTGTAGCCGGGGACTAGTATCCCCACAGTTTGTTTCCACCATCGCTAACGTATTTTAGTTCTCAATAGTTGCCAAACAGGTCAACCAGTCGGGTTGTGGTGGAGGCAGGTCCACGAACCCTCTCATCCACGTGGGGGCGTCGTTTCTTGTTGTAGTTAGCACTGTGTCATTTCTCTGTCATAACTGGACCGCGAGGTATCAGGATGACTTCCATGACACAACTTGTCCTCCACAGATGTGTAAAAACGCAACCACCTGACTTCCAAAAGTGAAGCCACCCGGTAAACGGTGTTTTACAAACACCTAGTCTGTGATTCAATATTATGCTGCAGCTTTGCCTTTTGGGATTCACTTTGCTGGACTCTGCAGTGATACAAGATGTGCAGTGATCCATCACAGTGCTGCTTATGTTTTGGTGGAAACATAGGCCATGTTTGTAACAAATGAACAAGGGTAGATGTAGATGTTAATTTGGGTGCTCACCTGGGATTTACTGAGATCTGGAATATTTACAAGTTTTTCATGTCAGAGATTCTCATGTTTCTATATTCTCTGATTCAGATTATTTCTCACTTTACATGGACACATGTCAGATTTTTGGGTCCCAACATCCACATCCAACTTGCAGCAGCTCGGAGCAGTTTAATCACATACTAACCTGAGATACATGAAGTTAGGTGATTGCATAGAAGCACAGGACATCAAGGGCAAAGCATGAGGACAAGTTACCATGATATTGTCCACTAAAGTTGCCCGAAAGGTCAAAAAATCACTTCATCAGTTATATTATTAATAAAGTATTCTAATACTCGAGGCTTTCTGCTGATAATTGAATCTATATATTTAGATGTTTATATTATGCATGTTTTAGTTCTGTAGTAGAAGCTGAAATCTTTTCTCCTCCCCGTCCTTCAGAAGCTCTATGCCAGCAGAAATGACGATGTTGTCGGATCATCCAGCCAGACAGCTGCTGGACTTCAGTCAGAAACTGGACATCAACCTGCTGGACAATGTTGTCAACTCCATGTACCACGACATTGGATCACAGGTTTGTACCGTAGTCGATGAGCAGGAATTTGGGAAAGTATATTCCAATACAGTGCCTTAATCTAACCTGTAAAACAACAGAAAAATACTAATACAAGTACTATTTCTTCAGTTCAGGACTTATGTAATTTGTAAGATATTATGCTGCTGGGCCAGAAGAAATTCAAGATCAATGGTTTTTCTGTTCATGTCTTGTAGCAACGGGTGGCCCAGGAGGTGCTCACCAACCTGAAGGACCATCCGGATGCCTGGATGAGGGTCGACACCATCCTGGAGTTCTCTCAGAACATGAAAACTAAAGTAGGTACCGCGTGCATGTTGATGTTTGAACATGGAGCCAGTGCAAAAAAAAAAATGAGTTGATGCTTCTCAGTTTGTCCACATTGTGCCAGTTCATGCTGCTTTATCTCAGTCAGCTGGAGGTGGTTATCTGCAGAAATATTACATCACACTTTCTTATTACATGTGTGCCTTGATGATGACAGTATTGTCAGTGTTGTTAAGTATAATCTGTGTATGGGAAACACTGAAAAGTTTATCTGATCATATTGTAACAAGACATGACCCCTCTTCAGTCGATTACAGATGTCACTGTTTTTGTTTGTATGCTCCATCTCCCTGGTCCACGGGTCTTACACTGTACAGACAGATGGACTAGTACCAGCTATACTTCTGCTATTGATTAGTTCTAACACATGTCCTCTCCTCTCAGTATTACGCATTGCAGATTCTGGAAACAGTCATAAAGACACGCTGGAAGATTCTCCCAAGACATCAGTGTGAAGGTAAAACCTGTCTAATGGCTTTAAGTAAGCACAGAGAGTGCAACGAAGAGGACAGCCAGTAACAACACGTTTGTGCTTTCAGGAATAAAGAAATACGTTGTCGGGCTGATTATCAAGACTTCTTCTGATCCTGGAAACCTGGAGGTGAGGCACCGCTAATGTAAGATGCTGCTCATGTGTTGTGCTGCTTGATACTGACGCCGCTGTTTGTGTGTGTTTGCAGAAAGAGGGAGTCTACATTTCAAAGCTCAACATGATCCTGGTACAGGTAAATGGATTTTCATGTGCGCCCCACAGACTATAACTAACACAAAGTGAATAAGTCCCGTAACGCAGAGCTCTTCCTCTCCGCACTGGTTTAGATCCTGAAGCAGGAATGGCCCAAACACTGGCCCACATTCATCAGCGACATCGTGGGTGCGAGTCGGACCAGCGAGAGCCTCTGTCAGAACAACATGATCATCCTCAAGCTGCTCAGCGAGGAGGTCTTTGACTTCTCTAGTGGCCAGATGACCCAGGTTAAGGCCAAGCACTTAAAAGACAGGTAAGTGATGAGAGGTGGCAGCAGGTGGAGTGTGCTAATCCAATCAGTTGTGTGTGTCCTGTCTGTCATTTACGCCTGTAAACTGACAACCCTGTCATTTCCACATCAGTTGGATCAGGGAAACACTTAAAGTAACTAAATTTACCTCTGAAATCATTGTGGGGTCAACTCCTGGTTCTACATCCCATTATCCAGATCGTTGTCCTGGTTTCATCCCCTGACAGAATGATGAGGAAGTACCTGTGTATTAGTGCTCGTCTTCCAAAAGTGAAAGTATTTACTGATTGAAATGTGAACTGCTAAAACTATGTACGCTGCAGTAGGGGATGACTCTGTTAGTAATATCTTCTTTCTGTGTTTCAGCATGTGCAATGAGTTCTCCCAGATATTCCAGCTCTGCCAGTTTGTGATGGTAAGACCGAGTTGATCCCAGACCAATCGGTTGTCAGCTTCTGCCTGTGAGCGTATAACAAATACCACACATGTATTTACGTGTTACTTGACATAGAACACTGATTATTTCCATCAGTTCTATACATGAACACACTCCCACATTTGAGCTTTTCACAACAAAAGCCCCCTCATCCTGTCAGTCCATTATCTCAATTATTTAGCAGCTGATTTATAGTGTACAGTGGCGAAAGAATTGTACATCAGCAAGTATGAATTTACATTTAGTCATTTGGCAGACGCTTTTGTCCAAAGCGACTTACAAGTGAGGTACAAAACAAGCAAAACTCTAAGTCAAGGAGAAAAACTAAAGCAAGGCAAAGTACTAGCAGGAGAAGTGTGTTCATTTACTGAGATATGAGTGCAATTTTTATTTATCTTTTTTTTTTTAAAAATTAATATGAAAGTGCATTTTAAGTGCAAAGAAAGTTGCGGAAAATATATCTGGAATGTCAATATTTACCCTGTTTTTCTGTGTAGGAAAACTCCCAGAATGCCCCACTGGTCCATGCCACACTGGAGACTCTCCTCCGGTTTCTGAACTGGATTCCTTTAGGCTACATCTTCGAGACCAAACTCATCAGCACTCTGGTCTACAAGGTAACTTTTAAACAACGTTTAAGTCAAGAAGAGGTGGAAAGATGTCTTTGTTTGATTTGACTTGATCAATAAGTGCACACATCAAGAGCCGCTGTCAAAGGAGCAGTGTGTTTTTAGAATCCTGACTGTGTCCACATCTATTTATTGTCAGTGAAAACACTGGTATAGCTTTTTACATGATAGAAAAGTGTCATTTTGCGATGGTAATGATCCAACAACAGTCATGTGACACATACATTTACATTCTCTAGCTCACACAACAGCAACATGAGCCAAATGTCAGATAATGAGAAAACTGTTTCGATAATATGGAAGTTTTCACTGGGTACATTTCTCCCTTAAAAACAGATCCAAGTTGCAAAAGTTCAGACTGCAGAGCACTGAATGGTGAAGAGATCATTACAGAATGATGCTGCATCGTTTTTAAATCAAACTCTGCCTAAAGTCCTACTGAAAATAACAAACACTCAAGTGCCTCGTAGAAATCTGTTTAGATTTGCGCTGTGACTCTCTTTTCCTCTCCTGCACACAAACACAGCCAAAAATAAAAGTTTTCTGTCGCTGTACAGTTAAAAACGGTCGAATGGAAGAAAAACCAGTTGATTCATCACTGGTTGCATGAACACAACAGATTTCCAGTAACTATCCTTCTTAAATGTATGTAAACTGTGTTTCCAGAATACAGAGAGCTGAAAATACCCTCATTGTGCTCTAATAAGTGCTGCTGCCTGCAAGCTGCACTCGTTGAAAACTATCGGTTACTATACTTTATTACTGCTTACCAATCTGAGTTATTGACAATTATCAACTGAACAATGCTTTATTGTCAAAAATGTCATTATCGCAAATGTCTGATGTAATTTCAAAGCTGTATCATGAGTAATTTATCAATAACTTACTTGATGATTTTTGATCAGAAAATGGACAGCTTTGATTGATTGATGATTGGTTAAACTAACATTTAACGCTGACATTAAACCGATGGTTTGCTGTGGTTCTGTGTTTCAGTTCTTGAACGTGCCCATGTTCCGCAACGTGACGCTGAAGTGTTTGACGGAGATCGCTGGAGTGAGCGTCAACCAGTACGAGGAGCAGTTTGTCAACCTGTTTACCCTCACCATGTCCCAGCTCAAACAGGTACACAATCATGTGGAGTGGTGCTTAAGTTAATTGCACTCAGCATCATTGCACACAGGCAGACTAACCTGCATCCACACTGTTACTGCACACACTTTGTGCACACATCATCCTTTGCTACCACACACGTCTGCAGAAAAGCTGTTATTACACACACTTTTCACCAGCCAGAGACGGTAAACAGTTTTCTTTTGATCACTGTTATTACAAATAGGCACAAATAACAGATCTGCAGACAGAGTGAGCTTCTGATTTAAACAATTCTGATAGAACAACACAGCTGATTATAGAAACTCAAACCTAAATCAGTTTATTTTGCAGCAGCAGTCTATCTGAATAAACATCGCTGTGAGTATGTCAGTTAGCAAAAGGGCTATTTTTCATCTCCTAGTTCCTGAACAGATGTTATAGAGTCACACTGAAATGATTTAAGAATTTAACACCAAGAGTTAAGATCATTTACTGACACACAGAGAACAAAAAAACAGTCCTCTGTATTTAAAGCAAGAAACAAAACATTTAAACTGTTGAGAACCTTGATATATTTACATCAGCATGTGGATATTCACTTCTTAACAAGTGGATGTAAACAGCTGAAGTTGCTGCCGTTCTGGACAACACATTTTATAACTGACCAGAAATACATTGTTAATGCTGTAAGTGACTGTAGCTGTGACTGTACGTACAGTAGGTGTACAGAGGTCCATGATCAGCACACATCAGTAGTCCTGTGTTCTAGTGGCCGCTAATGGAAAAGATTATCAATTTAAAAGTCTAAATGATCTGAAAACACTTTAGCAGCGTGACTGTGCTAAACATCCGTTTCCATGGACTAAAAGGAAGTTTGTGAGTGACCCCAAACTTTTCACTGTTAGGGTAGAAAAGGAAAAAGTAAAAATATAATGGGTGTCACCAGTCAGTAATGTAATGTAGAGCTGTAGTTTTCAATCTTTGATTTGTGACACAGTCGGGTTGTTGGTCTGTGTCTAATGATTTAGTGAAAATGTTTTTCCTCGACACTTCACATATCACCAAATAAAGTTTAATCATTTAATTAGTATTTACTTAAAATATTTGATGAGAAATATTGGACATGAGGTTTTTCTGGTAGCAGAACAAATAGATTTACTATTGGATCCTTTGAAGCGATAACAATGATAAACTGTGATAAACACTGATCAGAGGACTGTTAATAAAATCTGCTTACACACTCCAAGTCACCATCCCATGTTTTTCTTCAGCAGACAGTTTTCCAGAGTTGCTTTGTTAGTTTCAAGTCTAGCTTTTGATTCATGATTTATTATTTTTTCTGGAGTGGCTAAAGACTAAACCCGTTTACTGTTAATTCAGTGTAATCCGCACCAAACACTAATTAAACAAGATGAGGTTGTGAGGTTGATGTTTTGTCGCCCGGTCAGATGCTGCCTTTGAACACTAACATCAGAGTGGCCTACGCCAACGGGAAGGATGACGAACAAAACTTCATCCAGAACCTCAGCTTGTTCCTGTGCACGTTCCTCAAAGAACACGGCCAGCTCGTCGAGAAGAGACCCAACCTGAGGGAGACACTCATGGAGGTAAGAGGACCGGAACAATGTGTGAAGAGTGTTGTTTATCCTGTTGGTGGGTTTAATAAGCAAACACTCTGCTGGCAACATTTCCACCTCCACTTTAGGGTTGTTTGAAAAGAAAACTTTATATCCAGTGGCTGCTTCCCTTATCTGTCTCCTGTTTCCTTCTGGTCTTTGTGTCCTGATTACACTTTTGCAATAACATGAATTTGAGATCGCAGTGGGGAAGCCCACCTTTCCTGTGTCAGTTATATCACACACAGAAGTATGAAGAGGAGACTGAGAGGGTGACAACAGCAGAAGCAAGAACAGACGGTTTGATGTCAGCTGTGGTTACACGGAGGACACAGAGACGACAGAATAGGCAAAACGCTGTACTGGAATTTTCTGTAATTACTTATAAATGAAGTCAGAGTCTGACCCGTTAATAAAGGTCCTGCAGTCCAACATGTAATGGTAAAGGTTACACTGTCACTCCTCCAGATTAGGTTTGTGCCAAAGCATGCGACCACACCAGGTTATTTCTGCATCTACATTAAAGTGCTCATACAGGAAAACAAGTAAACTTGTCCTTCTGTGCAAGTGTGGAAAACTGACAACCGATCCCACTGCAGAAAACAAGTGAAGAAGAAACTGTATGCAGTTTCCAGTAACGCTCCATTCATTGTTTTTGCTGAGCAGACTGCAGGAATGTTGAAGTTCATCACAGAACAAGTAGAGAAAAGCAGTCGCTGTATCGTCCAGTCGAAGCTAGTAAAAACCTTCACAGATGAGCTGACGCTTATTTTCCATTAATTTATGTTTTCAATCTTAGCTTATCTCTCAGTAAGAGCTAAGCAAAGACATAACCAATTAAAATAGTATCGGACTGTAAATACATACATTTCGGTTGCTAAACACTGAAAACATTTGGGTTTAAGGTGAAACGATGAATGTGGGACAAAAGTTCTTCCTGATTGAAAGTTATGCATTTAAGTGTAGCGATGTTATTCATGGCCTGTCCTGTCCCCAGGCCCTGCACTTCATGCTGCTGGTGTCAGAAGTGGAGGAGACGGAGATCTTTAAGATCTGTCTCGAGTACTGGAACCACCTGGCGGCGGAGCTCTACAGAGAGAGTCCTTTCTCCACTTCCAGCACCCCCCTGCTGTCTGACGTCCCGCCGCGCAGACACCTCTACCTGCCTGTTCTCTCTCAGGTAGGGCTGTTATTAGATAAATCCCAAGAGTAGGAGGTACCTGAATAAACGTGGACTATGACCTGACTCTTATGAACATAATGTTTATGCTTATTCATCTGTGATGTTTAAAATAAAATGCACACTGGCTCATCTCCTTGTAGGTGCGCTTGCTGATGGTGAGCCGCATGGCCAAACCAGAGGAGGTGCTAGTGGTGGAGAACGACCAGGGCGAGGTGGTCAGGGAATTCATGAAGGACACGGACGCCATTAACCTTTACAAGAACATGAGGGAGACTCTCGGTTAGTTTCTACAAATCCGTGCTGACACATCGTTCTGCTTCAGATAAACAAATCAAAAACATGAGTAATGTTCAAAATGCCATTCTAGGTTTTTTTTTGTTGGTTGATTTTGCATTACATTTTTCACACCGATGACTTAACATTCTCCGTTTGCACATGTAGTGTATCTGACCCATCTGGACTACGCCGACACTGAACGCATCATGACAGAGAAGCTCCACAATCAGGTGAACGGCACCGAGTGGTCCTGGAGGAACCTGAACATGCTCTGCTGGGCCATCGGCTCCATCAGTGGAGCAATGCACGAGGAGGACGAGAAGAGGTTCCTGGTGACGGTCATCAAGGTGGGACACACAGACTGTGTTACATGTCACTACAATCAGTTTCCCTATTGTTTGTCCCCATAAACTATGTTTTAAATTGGCATTGTTTGAAATCTCTCTGACACAACATTCTCAGTCTTGATGAAAAGCTTCTTGAGTGAATCAGCTCGTCCACTTTGGCCTTTCAAACAGTGCCTTCTGGATTTACCGCCAACGTTTCCATTGTTGGGCTTTATCCATCAACAACAGTGGAAACTTGTATTCGTTTGGAAATAGTCCCATAACATCAGCCTGACATATTGACCTCATCAGTTGATACAGCTCTAGTGGTAGTTGTCCTGTCACTGTCTACAGGGGCAGGCTATAGATAGCCTTCAGCATGTGAACACAACACAGCAGAACGTGTCTTAATGCACAATGTACAAAACGTACATGTACAAACTTCCGTCGGAAAAACAAAACTTGTTCTTTATGGTAGGCCTGATTAGTTTACTTCACTCTGCTATGGTGTTTGAAAAAGCAAACAACGTGCACTCTGTTCTGTCCCTGAACGCACCAGATAGCCACAACGCTAATGCTAATACTGCTAACGCCCAGTAAAATTAGAAATGCTCTGTTATTTACCTCCAGGTTCTTACACCGACACACAGCACAACTTTAGTGGGAATCAACAATGTTTGATTGATGTTGATGCTTCACTTCAGCCCTAAACCTTAATTTCTAAATGTCCATATGTTTGCACTCAGGACCTACTTGGCTTGTGTGAGCAGAAGAGAGGGAAGGACAACAAGGCCATCATAGCATCAAACATCATGTACATCGTCGGCCAGTATCCTCGCTTCCTCCGAGCCCACTGGAAGTTCCTCAAGACTGTCGTTAACAAGCTGTTTGAGTTCATGCACGGTGAGAAATGGAGAAGATCCCCACGCGGATCAGATCGAAAACATTTATTCTCTAAATATCATTGACGTATTTGTTTCTTCTACATTTCGTTCTTCCTCAAAGAGACCCATGACGGCGTGCAGGACATGGCGTGCGACACCTTCATCAAGATCGCCCAGAAGTGCAGAAGGCATTTTGTCCAGGTGCAGGTGGGAGAGGTGATGCCCTTCATCGATGAGATTCTCAACAACATCAACACCATCATCTGCGACCTGCAGCCGCAGCAGGTCAGTCCTCACTTTGAACTTTTTTTAGTTTTCTCAGGTGAAGTTTCGATGGCATCAGTGTTAACATTACGTCTTTCTGATTCCCTTCCCTGTGTCTCCACAGGTGCATACTTTTTACGAAGCGGTGGGCTACATGATCGGAGCCCAGACAGACCAGGCAGTTCAGGAGCTTCTGATAGAGAAGTACATGCTGCTGCCGAACCAAGTGTGGGACAGCATCATCCAGCAGGCCACCAAGGTGAGGAGCGAAGATCAGTTACATTCTGCAAGTCCTCCTTTAACACTGCACTTGTCTGACATCTCTGCTTACGCTTAATTGTGGCCTCTCTGGTGCAGAATGTGGACATCTTGAAGGACGCAGAGACGGTGCGTCAGCTGGGCAGCATCCTGAAGACAAACGTCAGAGCCTGTAAAGCTGTTGGTCATCCCTTCGTTGTCCAGCTGGGACGAATCTACCTAGACATGCTCAACGTCTACAAATGTCTGAGTGAAAATATCTCGTCGGCTGTCCAGACCAACGGTTAGCTCCTCTCTGCTCTCTAGTAGTGCAAAATGTTCTTATGACTTAGTGTTGAACAGCAGTGGAAAACAAAGCATAAGGTTCACAGTGAGTGAGAAGAAAACACAACCAAAACACCTGTGGAGATCCAGAGCTGTGTGGGCATTTTTAAAATGTGGAAAATTATACATATTCTGGTGTAAGAACTTAAATTAGATTAGTGGGTTAATGTTTTAATATCAGTGGGTTAATGTTTTGGCTGTGTGGGAGAATAGAATATGAGAGGTTTAAGATCAGCACTTGTAAAGGTTTTACTATAAATGGGCCTAAAGAATGTGGAACATGTAAATCAGTTGATGGGAGACAAGGTTAATGTGAGAGGGGGACTAATCATAGTCGTTTCTTCAGTTCTTACAACATTTAGTGATAATCAGGGGAGACAAAGAAATTTCTACAACAAAAAACACTGCTCAAAATAAATGCAGCACAACTGGGTCACATCCTATAAGGGTTTTATTATATCCGAGTAATGATGAAACTTATTTTTAGCTTCATGTGAGCATTCTGTGGTTTAATGTGCGTTTATGTGAGCACACGCTGTATGTTCTTCTGCAAATATGAAACGAGGGGTAAATATTTAATGCCTCTTCATCAAAAGCCTTCGTTTTTGTTTTTTTATTTTATATAAAATCTTTTACTCAGGTGAGATGGTGACCAAGCAGCCACTGATCAGAAGTATGAGGACGGTGAAGAGAGAGACGTTGAAGCTGATCTCGGGCTGGGTCAGTCGTTCCAACGACCCTCAGATGGTGAGTCTGGCTTTGTTTTGTTACTTCCAGTTTTCTCTCTGACAGAGCAGCTTTTTAATACGAGTTTTGTACTCATAGGTGCTAGGGTTGTAATACATAACCAACGATGTGCCTGTACTTTAACGGTTTCTAGTGAAGATACAGTTATGAAGCTTGGGACATTTCTCAGTCTACGTTCTTTTTTGAGCTCATGTTCTTGTGGACTTCTGAAACGTCATCAGCCGAAGTCCAAGTACGGTTCCAGTCCAAAGTAAAACATCTAGTCCTTCTTACGAAGGCTGCTCTGGGAGCACTGGGACTTCTGTGGATTTGGGGAGCCACATATTCCATCACCACTTGACAACAATGGCCGATAACGGTGGGCGATGTAACCTCAAAATTACAGTGAGAGAAGAAATTATTTGATCCCCTGCTGATTTTGTACGTTTGCCCACTGACAAAGAAATGTTCAGTCCATAATTTGAATGGTTTATTTTAACAGTAAAAAAAAAAGAACAACAAAAAAATCCAGAAAGCAATTTAAAGAAAAGTTATAAATTGATATGCATTTTGAGGGTTAAGTTGGTGAAATAGGTATTTGATCCCGGATCGATCAGCAAGCCTGTCTTTTATACATTTTATACAGGTAACGAGCTGAGCTCACCTCGTTTACTAGTGAATAAAAAAATATTATTAGTATTTTCCATCCTTCTTTTCCACTGGGCTGTGTACTGGACACAACGTCGGTGATGAACCACTTGGTTTTTCTTCCACCTCAGACTTATTTTAACTGTATAGTGACAGAAAACTCTGCTTTCTGACTGAGGGAGTGTAAATGCATTGAGATCATTAATCACCAAATGACACTTTTCTATCACGTAAAGAATGACACTATTATCGTGGACAGTACTGTATGGCACGCCCACAGGAGAGGAATACTTTTTTTTTTTTTTTTTATTCCGATGTCTGTTCTCATTCCAGTCATTGTCAAAAATGAGTGTGTAAAACAGCTCATATAAACACTAGAGCAGAGCTGAACTCGCGATGAGCAAGGACACCTTCATCCTTCTGTCCCCGAGAGTCAGGACCCGTTCAATCTTGCCAAGTTTGGCCTCACATGTACAGAGTCCGTACTTCCTGTCCTCTGTATTGTTTGTTCATGTGTTACCGTGTGATTCCAGGTGGCAGAGAACTTTGTGCCTCCCCTGCTGGAGGCCGTGCTCATCGACTACCAGAGGAACGTCCCAGCAGCCAGGGAACCCGAGGTCCTCAGCACCATGGCGACCATCGTCAACAAGCTGGGGGCCCACATCACCGGGGAAATCCCCAAGATCTTTGACGCAGTCTTCGAGTGCACTTTGAATATGATCAACAAGGTCTGTACATTATACCTGATGAGTCTGATGATGAGACATGTCTTTCACCCACACACACGATTTGACTCTTTATTTTGTCCCATCAGGACTTTGAAGAATTCCCAGAGCACAGAACCCATTTCTTCTACCTCCTTCAAGCTGCCACCTCCCAGTGCTTCCCAGCCTTCCTGGCCATCGCCCCGGCCCAGTTCAAACTCATCCTGGACTCCATCATCTGGGCGTTCAAACACACAATGAGGAATGTGGCCGACACAGGTCTGAACTGGCACCAGGCCTTCCCCTCAGATAGAGTTCACACAGATTTACTCAAACTCGAAGTAGTTAAGAATTCCTGAATTTTATTTTGACAGTTTGATAAAATAATTAAGTACTACAAAGCGTGTGAAGTCACTGATAAAACAAAGATGTCTGTCAGTTGTTTAACATCAGAGCAGTCGTCTGACTAATAAGCCGTTATTACTGCTTATAAACACTATGTTAAAGTTCTGTCTCCATAAATACAAACGATAACATTTTATCCACTGGACTGCAGGAAATAAATCTTTGTAGCTAGTTATTTTATTAATTTCTCACCCCTCCCTGCTGATGAGTGTAGCCTTCTAGAAACCACCCCAGTGCTGAATGTCTCCTGGTCTCCTGCAGGTCTGCAGATCCTCTACACTCTCCTGCAGAACGTGTCTGCGGAGGAAGCAGCGGCACAGAGCTTCTACCAGACGTATTTCTGCGACATACTGCAGCACATCTTCTCTGTGGTGACCGACACGTCTCACACTGCAGGTAAACGCACTCAGTTTCGTGAAACACATGGACGAATTGGAAAATGTTCACGTGACAAATGAACTGATGAGTCGCTCTGTCCGTCTGCAGGTCTGACCATGCACGCCACCATCTTGGCCTACATGTTCAACCTGGTGGAGGAGGGGAAGGTCAGCGTGGCTCTGAGCGCAGCCAGCCCCAACAACAACCAGGCCCATGTCCAGGAGTACATTGCCAACCTGCTGAAGACGGCTTTCCCCCATCTGCAGGAGTAAGTGTGATTCAGCCAAGCAGGTGAACCACAGTGGGATCACAGGAGCTGTGTGTGTTTACTGAACGGTAGCAGCTATTCGGTTGCTGTTAGAGGTTTGAACACAGGGAAATAAGGGAAAAATCTAATAACGGATGTTTCTAGTGAAGCAACTGCCTAAATAAACCTGAGCCATAAAACACATTGAGGCTGCAGCTGCGATCACACCCGAGTGCTTGTGGTCCTAAAACCTGGACGGTTGGTTCCTCCTTCAAATCCCCAGGAATTTTCTTACTCAGTTTATTTCACTTTATGCTGAAGTTCTGGACTGAGGACTAATGACATTTATCAATCTCACCCCTTGGAACAGAGTGGCGAGGGGTAGGCTAAAAATATTATGCTATTTAATATGTAATGTAACATGATGCTACTGTCAGCGGTGGTAATAGATTTAGATAGATTTATTTGCAATTATCTGCCGCTAAACAGCAAATTATAAGCACAAAACTGAGAAGCACTGTTGGGTCACGACATCAGGTATCAGTGGTTGTTACCAGAAAACAGAAGCAGAGTTGTGTAACGATATCTGATGAGCGGTAATAAACTTAAGCAAAGTCACTGCTTCTGCTTGTTAGTTAGTTTCTGGACACAGGATGCTGTCGCACATGAATATATGTGAACATGTGAAACTGCTGTGGAGATCAGCAGTAATGATGGAAAACCGTTTTAGCAAACAATTTTTTTTAAGTTTCCGATGAAGAACGTGACCCTAACGTGTGGCCACAAGATTGAATATAACAGAAAACAATGGTTGCTGTAATTAAACCCTCCACCTCTCTGGTGTCTGCTGAGAAACCCTCATACTCCTTCGTTTGAATGTAGCCCTCTGCCTCAGCTCTACTCCTCCATCCAAAAGGGAATCGGGACCTTTCATGTGAAGATGCAAAACGTGTCTGCGGTTTTAATTCCTGTGTTTTCACTGACCTTCTACTCACTGAATGTTTTGTCTCCAGTGCTCAGGTGAAGGTGTTTGTAACGGGTCTGTTCAGCCTGAATCAGGACATTCCTGCTTTTAAAGAGCACCTGAGGGACTTCCTGGTGCAGATCAAGGTGAGTGTTGAATTGAAATAGAAACATCAGTACCTGCATAGACGAGACCCTGAACATTGGAATAAAAAATAAATCACACTCTTGCCTCCACGTCCGTACTGTATAACACACAGGATCTTAGAGGAGATGAAGGCGAGCAGGCCGGTCAAGCTCTTTGTTTAAGCTTCTGTGTCTTGTTTCATACAGAAATAAATCTGCTCGTCTGACAGTGAAGTCATGATTATGAGCTAAAGTCGTTTTCATCCACCTTGGTGTGGCTCATTTGGGCGAGTTCGGACCAAAACCACCACACTGAGACCCTTTACTGGGACGCCACATCCAGTAGAGGGTCTGGAGCAGTTCATCCTCAGTCTGGCCCAAAACAGCAAGTCTGCAGCACGTGTTCTGTCAGCTCCCTGTGTAAAATAATCTCTGGTCGTCACCGTAGTGTCTCCGATGTTTTTCAGCCACACGCTGCAGATGTGGAAAAGTTACAGTTCAGTGTCTGTAACACTGTACTCTGGAAAATGTAACTAATAATGCAAAATAATAGTAAAATGTGACGGCACCAAATCATCTGCACACATAAAAAATTTGTGACTCACATCAAAACGTAGGTGCTTAGGTGGTAGTTTGAATCTAAAGCCTAAAAGCCCACAGCGAGCGCTGAGCCTCTGCTTGTGTCGTCCTCAAGGAGTTCGCTGGCGAGGACACGACGGACCTGTTCCTGGAGGAGAGGGAGGCGTCTCTGCGCCAAGCCCAGGAGGAGAAACACAAGCTCCAGATGTCCGTGCCCGGCATCCTCAACCCCCACGAGCTGCCGGAGGAGATGTGCGACTGAGGAGGCGGCGGCGACCGGCGGTGCAGAACACCTAGAGAGCGGGGACGCTTCCTGTTGATAAATTGTTTTCTTTTCAAGTGCGTTTGTGTGACTGCGTGCGTGTGTTTGAAAAGAGAACGAGGGGCTGGAGGGGCCCCAATGCTCGGTTGTACGTCGACCAAATCAGTGTCAATATGTAAATGAGAATCACCCCCACCCGTTCTCCTTCCCCTCTCAACCCTGATGAGTTTGTTTTTCCTACCAACTTATTTTATACAGAGGTCGCTTTGTGTAACATGCCATCTTTTGTTAACTCTTCGCTAATTAAAACTTTGTTTGGCCACACGGTTCTTGTTCACCTGCATGAATCAGAAGTGTGTTTTTGTTTGATTGTTTTTAAAATCCCTCTCCACCTCCTCACTTCACCCTACCTCCACCTTGTTTATATGTAATATACAATATTGAAACACTTGCAGTAGTTAGCTGACGGATTGCTCTGGTTTCATGTGCACGGTGCGGGACGGATGTGAGGTTCGGTGGGTAGAAGGTATGCCTTCGCTTCCCTTTGTTGTCTTGTTTTGGTTTGTTGTTTTATTTTATTTTATTTTTAATTTTTTTCCTACTGCGGATGTTTGAGCAAGTTGGAGCTTCAGTTGGACCGCTCTGCATTTGGATGAGACAGAAGGCTGTGTGCATATCATCCTGTTTGTAAAGCTGTCTTAGTACTCTGAGAATATAAAGTTGGCTATTTTTACAAAACCTGCTGTGTGATTCTGCTGCTTACATAAAGCCTGGAAGGTCATGGAGAACCTGGAACGGGTTATTGGAAATGACGTATACCAAAGTTTCAGGCCATCAGTTAGTATTTGTCTTTCTTTTTTCAGAGGTGTCAGAAGTACTGAAACTGTGAGCCTGAGTAAAGATGCCACTTTAAGTTCTTGACTGAAGTAGAAGTACAGCAGTATAGTGTTTCTGCAGAAATCTAAAAACGTCAAATTAAATAAATGTGCAGATCGAAGGAGAAAACCATTAAAAAAACTTAGTGGCAATATAAAAGCAAATGTTGGGCCCTGCACAGCACTGAGACAAATATTTACTGTGGTCTAACATATTTGTACTGTAAAGTACAAACCTTAACTCAAACACTCAAATATGAAAATTAGTGTAAAGGAAAATTAAAGCATGGTGGTGGGGTAAAAAACTGCAATAAAAACAAGGTGGAGCAGATTTCAAACATTTTATCAACGGAATCCATAATTTATAACTAATAATTATAATTAACTATTTATATCAATATATTTTGTATTGACTCTAGTAGTTAAAACTGTTCACATGTAGTTTTGAAAAATGGCCATGGATTATTACAGAATTCTCCCCATGTCGAGAAACAAAAATTAAGTTTACACCTTCATGAATGTGAATACAGAGTTTACAGCAAGGTGCATTCAAGAACAAGCTGGAATCACATTTTCAGACAGATGACACAATAATTAACTTGTACATATGGTGAAAGAAAGGAACAGCTCATGATCCAAAGCTACATCATGTCAGACGTAGTGGAGGTTATGGTCTGGACATGATGGCTGCCAGTGGAACGGGCTCACTGGTGTTTACTGATGATGTGACTGATGACAGAAGCAGTAGATTTTGAGGCGTATAGGACCATATCTACCCCAAAACAAGCAGCAACTGAAGCTGGCAAAGCATCTCAAGACTACATTGACTGCAAAGGATTTTCACACAGTGCATTGAAGGCAGTCCTTATGTTTGTAATTGTAATATTTCGTCTGCTCGATTCCTCACGGAATAACGAGTGAACAGATCACCCCTCAACATTTTCTCCATTAATTATCCATCCAAAATGTGTTTGTATGAAAATGGCTGTAATTCCTGAGCGGTTAACGCCACACTTTAGTCAAACCTCTTGAATCGAAGCAGGAAGTTTTTACATTTAGTCATTTGACAGACGCTTTTATCCAAAACAACGTACAAGTGAGGTACAAAGCGAGCAACATCTTAAGTGATTGACTTCAAACCCAGTGTGGTGGCGTAACAGAGGACAAAGTCTTTGTTCCATCATTGATGAACCCAACTATAAACCCTAAATGAAGAAGTGATGAAGCTTCTGGAAGGAAGGAAAAACATCTTTAAGAATCAAGAAACAAGTCCAGTCGCTACTGAACAGAACCTTTGGGAGAACCATGACCTTGATGACTGAGAACCTTCACAAACAGTCCTGTTATAACAGATTGTTCAGTAGGGCACTAACTCTCTCATCTGCAGTCACATCTCAGTGCAAAAGTCATAAAACGTGTATTTGAAGACATGTTCCACCTTTGCTTTAGTTTTCTCCTTGACTTAGAGTTTTGCTTGTTTTGTACCTGACTTGTAAGTCGCTTTGGACAAAAGCATCTGCCAAATGACTAAATGTAAAATGTAAATGTAGAAACACCTGAGGCCAGGTGTGGACGACTGGAACCACCTGGGTAGTGATGAAAGCACTACATTGTAAATGGGTGATAGATTGCGCCGTAAACCACCTTAAAGTTCAAATCAAAGGAACGCCTGCGATTAGAGGCAACTAGAAACCAAAAGGGAGAAATATAAGCATAAAACATATCACATTGTCCGAGTAAGAATAAGAATCAGCTTTTTTTATGATGTGCATTTGTCCAGATTAAGATTTTGACTCTGGTTTCCTGTGGCCTTTAGTGAGTTTTAAAAATAAAGAACTGCAAAAATAAAATGCCAAAAAAAGTAAACGATAAAGCATCAGACATGCAAACAGACAGCAGAACTATGAGCTGTGCAAAGTGGCAGAGTACATTTACTGAAATATACAAGGACAGTTCGAAGTTATTTCTATTTCACTTCAATGTTTCCATTTTCTGCTCCTTCACACTTTTACTCCACTATATTTACTTGATAACTACAGTTACTAGTTAATTACTAGTAATGATAGATAACAATAATTACAACAGTAGACTCTGTAAAAACTTAATCACATATAGTTAAACTGTAGCAGACTGTAGTAGACTGACTGTGAATCATTGTACAGGCTGATGCTGTTGGCACTAATGACTTCCTGAACCTTTCCTTGTCACAGTGGAGCTGAAGAAGTCTCTGACTAAAACCAGTTGACCAGTAGCTGTGGAGAGGATGTGACTGTTCTCCATGATGTTCAGCAGTTTGTGCAGCATCCTCCTCTCCACCACCTGCTCTAAAGGTTCCAGGTTCCCCAGCACAGAACCACCTTCCTGATCACTGTATTCAGTCTGTTAGTGTCGCTGGCTCTGATGCTGCTGCCCAGCAGACAGCAGCACTGGCTACAACAGACTGGTAAAAGATCTGCAGCATCTTGTTGCTCACATTAAAGGACCTGAGCTTCATCAGGAAGTAGAGTCTACTCTGTCTCTTCCTGTACACAGTCTGTGTGTTGAACTTCCAGTCCAGTCTGTTGTCCAGGTGAACTCCCAGGTATTTGTACCTCTCCACCACCTCCACCTTCTCACCCAGAATGGACACAGTGTCAAAGCTAGTTCTCTTCCTCCTAAAGTCCACAACCATCTCCTTGGTCTTGCTTACATTCAAGGTCAGATGGATTTGAGCTTGAGGTCACAAACTGATAGCCAGATATTCCCCTTCAGGATTTTCTGGTAGAGCTCAGAATTCATGGTTCCATGGCAAGTCGTCCAGGTCCTGAAGCTGCAAAGCAGCACCACATCATCACATTACCACCACCATGTTTGACTGTTGATACAATGTTTTTTATGAAATGCTGTGTTAGTTTTATGGCAGGCGTCACGGGATGCACACCTTCCAAAAAGTTCATCTTTTGTCCCATCAGTCCACAGAATATTTGCTATAAGTCCTGGGGTTTATAATGGCTCTCACCATGGTTCACGGTGAGAAGCATTAAATTGCATTTTGTTTTTACACTGGTATCTTTGTGTAATACTGAAATTTGTTTGATGATCTGAATTATTTAAGTGTGACAAATACACAACAACAAATACAAAAACCAG
>OMLM01001413.1:18554-32688 GCA_900302695.1 Helostoma temminkii
TTGCCTGGAGTTAGATGCACACAGTTCTCCGTATATGCAGAACAATCCATTTTCAGCATTAGGTGGATGAATATAGTATTAGCATGCTAGCTAATTCCACACAACACTTCCTCCTAGGGCTAACATCTTAAAACGCAAAGAAACGTGACGGTTCCATAAGCGTAAGCTCATGTTTTGAATTTGCATGATCCAGGTTAGAACAGTGTACTGTTAAGAGCTGAGCGTAACAAACATTTATCTGAGGGATCCTCTCTTCTCCCTCTCCACCAAGGCTCTAAATGGGTAATTTAAAGTGGAAATTGTCACATGTTGAGTTGGTAACACTTGTTGTTTTTCTGAGAATGGGGATATTCTCAGATGTTTATTTGGGTGTTTGTCCCATTTCTCAAAGTCATGGTCTTTGTCAAGAGGTCCCATATTCCAAGTCAAGTTTGTTACTTTTATAGAGTTTCTCTCTTTTTCTTGTATCACTATCACTTCCTGTGTTAAAGGTCAGCAGTTACTTGGAGATGAGGACTATAGGGAATTATTTATACCATCGACTTAATGTCAGTGGACCCTTCTCTCACTGTGTTTGTGCTTGTGTGTGCATAAGACTGTGTATATGAGTGGGTGAGGGACAGCGAGAGAGGGAGAAAAAAATAGAGAGAGGAGAATGTATTATTCATATCTCTCATTTAGGCTCTCAGTCGGCACCTGTCCTAGCATTTAGAAGCTCGACATTCACATTACTTGCTGATTTAGTTTAACTGCCCGCTTAAATGGACACACGTACACACACACACACAGCTTGCAGTTTTTTGTTAACTGTCTTAACAAACTGTTCTTTTTCGAGGTCTGAGCTTTTTTTAGTCACATTTTCTTTTTCTCTCCTTTTATTTATGTCATTATCATTTTTGCTCTCCATTTTCAGACTGTTTTCTCTATAAATTAGAAGTTTTTGTCTTTAGTTCTTTCTTTCTTTCCAGATATCTAAGAGCCATAGCTGCAGGCTGAGGAAAGATCAAAGAAGTATGGGTTTTATGTTTGTTGGTAACTTTGGATATAAAAGAAGGTATAAAGCTGATGATAGCATAAGTTCTTCATTCACCCAAGTTTTCTCTTTTTCCATCTGTCTTGCTGTCTATGTGTTAAAGGACTGAAATGGCCAATATTAGAAAGAAAACTGCCACGGGCTAAAACTGGAAAGGATTTACACAGATGACACACACACTTTTCCTCTTTCTCTCCTCCCCTTTTCCTCCTCTTTCACCTCACTGATCCTCCCTTCCTTAGTCAGGCTTAGTCAGGGATCACGTTACCCTAAAAGCTACAAACTCAGACATGGCCACACTCACTCACACACTCACACACACACATACAATTTCCCATCTGTTCCTGTTGAAGCCGTTATGATGCCTCGTTTGCTCTAAGAGGCTGCTTGTTGTCAAAAAGTACAATCACCATTATGCACTCAGTGAGTATTTCAGTGGATTTATGATCAGTATAAATGGAAGAAGACAACATACACAATAATATTTGACTGTGTTTGTAATTAAAGTTTATTAGGAAACTGTAACAATATTTGTTCATATAGTCCTAAATAGGCATATATGTAACAATGGGGACCAATAAGACTGAATGTTTGTAATAAAAAGGCCTAAATAAACTACAGTTCCTTGCATTTGTGGTATCAGACATTGTCCCAAACCATGCATATGATCACAAATATGATCATTCTCATTAGCAACACTTGCACAAAGGTTCACTGGTTTGGTTCAGACTTGATTGTGGATGGATTGCCATGAAATGTTGTACAGATATTCCCACGTCCCTTGAGATGAATTGTAATCACTTTGGTGTTGCCTTTTCCTCTTACACATGGGGTGGCTTATTATGGTTTATGACTAAATACCTGCAAAATAATCATATTCAAATCAAACTCTGTGTTGTGTTAACTTGCAAATGTAAGCATGTTAATATATTAATGGTGACCATGATAAACATTACAAGCTGATATTAGTATTTAGCTCAATACTTAACGCTTGCTAGCATGGTTTTACATTTATACATTTAAATGAAATAATACCTACAATATGTAACATAATGGACCACTACTTACTTTATGCTCCTGTTAGTCATTTTTTATTTAAGACATTGTTACTTTAATCAGTAAACACTGGTTGGTTTATGCCAGTTTTTTCAGTACCAGTGGTTGAGAGCAGCTCAACCTTTCAATTTCAAATAAAGTGTTGCTAACTTACATAAACCTGTATAATCAATGTGATAATCAATCACATTTTTATTCATTATTTGTCTTGTGTACACATTAACTGATTGATTCTCAGAACAATGAAAAATCTATTAATGATCACAACACCATGCCTAAAATACAAACAAAATAAAATTATGATCAAATAATGTGGGCAGGAATTTAAAGGTCTAGGACCAGGATTTGCTGCAGAGCTACAAAAACTTGTAGACCTAGACTTGTAGTATCAGAAATAATTTCAAGCCTCAGTTATTAGGAAAGAAACTCAAGCCTGTATGTCAGAAAAATGGAACAGGAGACAAGATTTTATGCAAAATCTACATCAATCATTTCTGTTTAACTAACATACTAATTAGCTGACTGATGATTGACCTCCTGACATATTTGACTGATTGATCAACACACTTACGGATTGATGGTTTCAGTAAGCTATTATGTAAACTACTGTTGGACTGAATAACTTCTTCACTGGCTGTCGAAGAAAAGGCTAGCTGACATGAGTGTGCGTATGAGAGTATATTTGTGTGGTATGTGGATACCGTCCTGGTGGGAGATGAGACTGTGGTTAGAGGCCTCTGGGTACCTGCACACAGAGATCTCTCTTACCAGACACTCATTACCACACATCCATTAGTCTCACACATGCACCCACACATACACACATATGGTATGAAGGGGAAAAGTACAGAGTGGTTCATTCACGATAGGTGGTGTGTGCACACGTGTGTGTGAATATCTTAAGCTATGTCATTAAAAAGCAAACAAATTTAGTTTATCTGGAAACTCCCTGTAGACTACACACACATACACATGTTAAGAGACACACTGATGGGAGTGGGAATTTTCCCTTCTACCACAAAGTGACCTGGTGGATGAGGTGTTTTGGGAAGGCGAGTGAAAGTGTGTTTACCTACTGTATGAGAGTTTGTACATCTGTAAAAAGGAATTTGTAGAGGAGAGGAGAGGAGAGTGTAAATGTGCCAGCCATGCATCATTTCATTATTAATAGCTGTGTCAGAATAAAAATGCTAACCTTGTCTGATCTAACTGAGTCTGCAAGCACCACACTCTCCTGCGGTGTGTGTGTGTGTATTCGGGGGACACTAGTCCACAAAGAGGTCTTGTTTCCCTTTGTTAGAGCTGTGCAGGGTGAGCTGGTGAAGTCATTGTAACCTACACAGGTATAAATATCTGTGTGTGTCCGTATTCTTGTGTGTGCGTGTGTGTTGGGGTGGTGTTTCCCGTGCAGAGCAGGCCAGGAAGAGAGCACCAGTGTCCTGCCGAGAGGGGCATTGTTATCTACCTCCTAACACACACACACACACACACACACACACACACACGCACACAAATGCATCAAACTCCCAGACTGAGGTGCCTGATCTGCACACGGTCTGTGTCACCACAGTAACACACAGCACACGCCCAAACAACAACAAACACTGTGTATTGCACTGCCGTTGATGAAAACATCCCACATCACACACAAATACATATGCAACAAAAAAAAACATACAGGTGTGGTGTTTATGAAATGCAGTTGTCCTGCCTTTGGGATGTTACTGTTCTTCTCAGTCTTTTGTGGTGCTAGAAAGCAAAAAGCCACAGAGAGAGAGAGAGAGAGAGAGAGAGAGAGAGAGAGAGGCAGGCGAATGCAGTCCTATGGAACTGCGGAGGTGTAATCTGTCAGACAGGAAGCTTGCAGGGTCAGAGGTCACAAAGCACTAATCGATTAGCCGTCAGTTAGTGCTGCACTGAAGAGGAGAGCACAGCTGAGACCAGCTCTTCTACAGTGGGTGTGTGTGTGTGTGTGTGTGTGAGAGTTTCATGCTGAAGTGTTTAGGTTTTCAAGCTAGTGTGTGCCCATTAGGAATGTGTATTTGTGTGCTTATGCTTGTGTGTGTTTATGTGTGCTTCATGACAGCACTGTGTGGGTGCATGTATTTCTTGGACTTATTGATCACAGAGAATTTCTACTGAATTGTTGGTCTGACCCTCTGAGGTTAAATGCTGCTCTCCCCCTCTTCCTCCTATTCTCTCTCTCTCTCTCTTTCTCTCTCTCTCTCTCTCCCTCTCTGTATCCTTCTCCAAGCAGAGAAAAGGCTATAGAAACACTTGAACTTGGGTCAAGCTGTGTAGGTGTTTGGCAGCTTAAGTGTCAAACCTGACTGTATCATCTGGGTGTTTATTTAAAATGAAAGGCCTTTTCTGAAAATCTGCATTTTATTCTCCGTGACCTGTGGCTTTAGCATAAATATAGCTGTTTGTCTTGGAATATTTATCATACGCACTCTTATGCCCTAAAAGCTAAAAGGTGATGATAACTTGGTGTGTTCAATGTTTGCGCTGATTGAGTTTTTAGCCCATAAGAATATTCAAACACCTTAATGATGTTTGTACGCACGTTCATTCTCATGAACATGTTTATGTCGGGCTTTTCTGCAAATTTAAGGAGTACTTTTGGACTCTGTGTAGTTGAGGGCAGTATTTAACTATTCCTTTAAGAAGCTTCAACAACAGCATCTCTTTCTATAAACAGTGTTTACTGTTAGTGGTCACTGTGTGTGATCTACAGACCTCGCTGTCAAGGTTTTGCACTTTCTAGAGAACAGTTCCCATAGACATTCGGGACACTGGATGAAGCAATTCTTTAAGTATACAGTATATGTTCTATTCACTCTGTGTAGTTTGTACAGAAGCTTGGAGAGCACTCCGAAATGACAAACAATGGAATAAACAAGCTTCTCAACAGCTGAGACATACTGTACACCATCACGTTTCGATTGCCTTGCATATTGCAAAATACAAAAGTCTACAGTCCTTTGCGTGTTTATTTTGTGATGAGTTTAAGTTGACATTTTTCCCCTTCTTGTGGTCTTCATTGTTTTTCCCCCTAACTATGGACCATATTCTCAATCCAAATGTGTTATGTGAGTCTGTGTCTAATTATGAGTCCCTCACATTCAGTGGGTCTCATGGGAGGCTGGTAGGTGAGACGGAGAGGCATCAGTGGATTAGTTTTTAGAGGGTGACCACCTCATTATAAGACTACATGTTATAATGATTTTTGGTATATAGAGTGAGTACGTGGGTGTGTGTTTTATAATGATGCTCAGAGTCTTTTTCCTGTGGGAGCAGCAGTGTTTGTTGTCTTTCTCCAGGGATCCCAGCTTATGACCTTTCACCTTCCAAACTAAACCCAAATCTGTGGCGTAAGATGCTTTGAGTTTCCAGCTCACACACACATTCACACACAGAAAAAGATACACTTTCATTCATGACTTTGGAACAATTGCAGGTTTTAACTGCACCTTAAAAGTCAGATTTATTCCCATCAGTAACATGTTCATTTTGTGTGCACACGCGTGTGTTTGTGTGGCTGCCGTTAAGCTGTAACAGATAGTCTGACTATGCTGCGTGGCGATGCTGTCATTACCGTTGTGCTTCTCCACTGATGTGTCACGGCTGATGTCACACGCTCAATTGGCCTCTCCGACAGCCGCCATCACTCAGACTGTTTACTACACTTTTACTACAGTTATCACTCACTCGCTGTCACCCCCACCACTGTGAAGACCAGACGCCTGGTGCTGCTGCAGAAACCACGCGCTAAGATAACACCAAAGACACGCAGGCCTTAAAACACACACACACATTTGGTGGTTGCTGCTTGTCTTTGTCATCAACTCGCGGAAACACTCATTTAGGCAGGAAAGTGTTTGTATGTGTGTGAGTGTGTGTTTGGAGTAGTTAAAGGAAGACAGGGAAGGTGGGGAGGGAACTTAAAACAAAACATCTGTGCTTAGATTCAGTGGTGCATTGTTTTTAGGTTTTATGATTATTTTGTTTGTGTTAGTTTATATAATGTATTGTTTATTCAAGTGAGCGTGTTTGTGCATTTTTGCTGAGGAGTGTGCATGTGTGTGTGTGGAAGAGGCTGAATGAGCTTTCATGTTTATTATAAGTGCACATGTGAGTACATATTCAAGCAATAAAATAAGTGCATACACCTACAGTATAAGTGTGTTTCCCTTATCTGTGTGTATGTGTGAATGCGAATGTAGGTTATGCTTCTTATTTCCACATGATTAACTAACTCACGTCCCTTAGACTGTTCCCTCCACCTCAGCCCATACCTACCCATAAGGCTGTGTGTCAGTGGGGAGCGCTTGATTTATGCAGGTTGAATATGTAACGAGAGCTTGTAAATTCACCAGCCAGGGCTACATGCATCACTATTCTGCACTGTCGTAATTTAGGTGCCACCCGCATATCTGAGATGCTAATTGGTTAAATTACTGGGTTACTTCTAGAGATTTATTCCCAGCTAACGAGAGAGGAGGTGCGAGAGGAGAGCTATAAGGGGGTGGAGGAGAGGAATAACTAGCAAGGTGGGGTGGGGAAAGCAGGTCAGAAAAGCAGGAGGGGGTTGAAGAAGAAGACTTGAAGAGACGAGGGGGAGGAGAGGAGGATTGGTGAAGAGATGGCATGGAGAGAAAGAGAAGAGAAGACAGACAACGGGGTATTGGAACTAAAGCAGAGCACTAGTAACTGAAAAGAAAACAATGTTTTATTTTTTCCATCTTTTAAGAAAAAAATTTCTTACCATTTCTATTCAGTCAACTTGATCTTTTTCCCAGTCACACACACAAACAGTAAATAGGGACATTTTGATTTTGTCATCGTAGGATAAGCAGAGGTGTTAATGCGCCTACAGACTGTAAAATTTCAGTCTACACTGTGTGACATGGATCGAATAACCTTGGGTACAAAATGAATTTTCATGCACGTAGACTATATGATGGTAACACCTACTGAATTGTGTGCATTTCTACAACGCAGGTCATTAAAATGTCTTCAGTGTGTGTGTGATCCATCTGTTTTGCTACGGTCAATGAGGTCTCGTGTCGTGTTGATCTCTCACTCACATTGCGAGGTCATCCTAAATTTTTGACACTGCCAGGCTTTTGTCCCGGGGCTATCTGTGGTCGCAACACTGTGACCAAGGGCTTTGAACTTTGAACCTCTCATTAATTTGTCTATATACACTTGTGTTTTATCTACTTTTATAAAATGTATTTTATATCAGAAATGGTTGATTGTGCCTTTCACAGCAGCGTACAGCTACTGTATAGTGACCTGAAGACAGTGTGTATAGCCAAACCACATATTAACAAAAATTAACTTATTTTGTTGCATCTTTTGTCATCTAACAAACACTTTAGCATTTATTTAGTTGTGCTTCTGTCCACTTGACTTACTCTTTTAGCTTTGCTGTAGTCTCCACCAACTTCCAGTGTTCGCCAGCTGCTTGCTGTCTTAGTTTGTCATCTGATTGGAGCTGGGAAGGCAAAACAAGGGTGTCTGCGTGTCAGCTACAATGACTTTTCATCATGTTTGTGAGGGTCCAGGTGGACACTAATGACTTGTTTCATACGCTAAAGCTGTGTACATTTATTTTGGCATTCTTCACAGTCCTTGTAAAGTGTTGATACATACGGTTTTATTCTTTTCACTGCTGTTGTTCAGTCAAAAACAACACACAGAGGTGTCTTCTTGCTGTTACATGTGGAACACATGTATGCATCCACAGTTTTATGAATAAGCAGCTTGTGCAGCTGTGTGGCGTGAATATGGATCTTTTAGAGAACGTATGAATTGGCCTTTTCTGGAAACTGCGGTGACCACTTTTAAATTACACATAGTAAAATGATGCATTCGAGTTGGTATAAAAAGATTCATTATTTTTTAATGGTCCTATGCATTTAGAAATATATATGGCACATCTGGGGCAAAACACTCATATTATTTGCTTTAGAAGAAAAAAAACAAACAATGTATTTATGAATATTTTGTCATTTGAGTAGGAGGACTTATTAACGGCTATTCATGCTAACCCTTTAGCTGTTTTCATTTATCTCCAAGCAATTGAGCCCAGTGAAACTGACACAAACAACAAAGGAGGCATTTACTGATATGAAAATGTTCCATGTTATGACTGTGAGCACAGGAATGAAACTGGCATCAGACATAAGTTTTTAATAGGCGGCTCCTTTGTCTACTGCAGGGTGGATGGTAATTATTGACGCAAATTAGCTTATGTACACAAACACGCACACATATACACTTGAATGACAATATATATCTTTTCGTCCCCTCCCTGCGTGCTCCTTCTCCACTTCTCTTTCTCTCCCTCTCTACCATCTGTCTGCACTCAGTGCCAGCCGGTAATTAGTCCTTGTAAAGTCAGTGTAGTGAGGATCCCTGTGTTTGGATACTGCTGTCTAGTCAAACATTCGGGGAGGAGGGTGGGGGTGCTAACAGCCTGTGTTTTATCTGTCAAGTTTGCTGCTGTTATGCAACACTCTTGAGGGTTAAGGTTAAATCTCAAGGGATGCAGCCACAGTGTTGTGACTTTATTTACCAGTTAAATCAGTTTGTTTGCCGCAGCGAACGGGCAGCCACACATAAATGGCGAGAGAGAGGATTTATTTTATTTAATTTATTTGTTTTTCGTATGCTAATTCTTGCCTTTGAACGTCTTGTCCACGTGGAGTAGCTGCTTATTTATGCACAACTTGTGTTCTGTTAAATGTGCTAGTAGAAACATACCTGTTTTAGGGCCCCTTAAGACTAACAGCTGGTCGTGAGCAGGTTGGCACTAGATGTGACTTTGGATCACACATTGTCTGGTTTTGTCAGAACCATTACAAATGTATTTTGACAGATTAACAATGAAGATATAATTTTAATTGAAGGTCCTAAAAAAATACAATGCATATAAATGCAGTAAAAGTGGAAGTGCGGTAGTTTGCTTTTCTACTGGGTTATCATTGTGGCCCTAAAACATAATTTTGTTTTGTTTTTCTCTTATTATACTCATTTAATCTTGAGAACAATGAATAACTTGTTTTAGCAGCTTTTTCTTTTATGTTTTTAATTAGTCTCACAGGAAAACTAAAAACAATGCATCCTGCTCATTATTTTAATATATATTTTTATTATTTGGCAGCATGTTTCACGAACATTTTCTAAAGTGACACATTTGGCAACAGTGGGCAAGCCCATATTCACCATATTAGCAAAAGTGCATTTTGTAAACATTCATTTTGCGCAGTGACTGCATGGTTTTACAATGTAAACGTTGTGTGTTAAGTGGTATTTTCAGTCCAGAATAAGTTTTTATAGTGAGCTTGTTTACAGCCTTGTGGTTGTGTGATCATTTGTGTGGCTTCCTCTAACCTTGACAGTGACGTTTATGAGTACAATACTCTGAGGACTGATTGCAGTGATGCCAAAAACAATAAAAAATAAAACAGAATTTTCCTGTACATCAAATTCCGGGATGAAACAAAGCCTTAAAAAACAGTTGGGAATTCTTAATAATCCTGAAACGACATGCCAAGAGCGTAATGTTGTTGTAATGGACTTCACAGATTGAAGACCTTTATGTGCGTGAACGTGTGTGTCCTAGTGCATCATTGGAACTCAGAGGCTTTTCACTTGATAGCACAGAGTGAGAACAGTGTTTATTAATAGGACTGTTGTTGCTGGTCTATGGAAACAGTACTCACACATATGCACACTGACACACACAGACAAAAAGAAAAAGCCCCCTAAGCAGAGCTGGGCCGAGAACAAAGAATTTGTATTTACTGTAGGCTCAGGTGACAATGCAAACTGAAATAGACTGGGTGGTGGTCTGCGCTGTGTGTGTGTGTTCTGCCATATATTTGTCCTTCAGTTTGTGTGTATTTGTGTGTGGTAACACCCTGGGCAGCTCGTCCCGCAGATGAGATTTCCATCCGAACAGGAAGTGGCTTGCTGCCACTTCCTTTGCAGAACACAGCCAGTCCATGAATCACAGGCGCACACACACACACGCACACACCCACACACACATACTTAAACACATCTGCAGAAACTTCATGGTTGATAATTTTAGTTGATTTATATCTAACTTTTGCACCTTTTATATCCGTGTATACTCTGAATGTGTAAATGCGACATGACATTTCCTGACTTCCAAGACGCTGAGACAATAGGAGGCAAGCTCAGACTGATATTAGTGCCTTTTCACTGCTTGGCCTTTTGGCTTTCTCTCACTCTCTTCTCTCTATTCTGAATAATCACCCCTTCTTCATATGTTTATGGAATAAATAGACACAACTAATCCTTTTTGTCTTGTTTAATTCACATTTTACAGCAGTTTTTAAAATGTATTTAACAAAAACAAAATAGCTTATCCGTTGTGACCAGTGTGACCTTGCAGGGACAGTTTTGAATTGGGACCTTACAGTATATGACTGAACAGACAAAGCCACAGATATGAACTGTAAGGTTTTACAGTAGCAGACAGACAGGCTAGTGGGCAGACAGGGTGTGAGAGTTACTATTGTTGCATTTTATAATTAGTTCAGGAAGCTTCGACAATTGTCTGTCAGTAAAGAGAGGCGGTATCAATCTCCGTCTGACAATAACAGGAAAGCTTAGCATTCCACCACATTTCACCCTTGTGTATGTGTGCGTGAATACATTATAATCCGGTGTTTACTTGTATATGTCTTACGTGTACAGTTTACACACTTTGAGCAGAGTCATACTCTTTCCAAAAAGGCCAATTCCTTCTACACTTAAGTGGAATGAAAGGATGAGAACACATGAAGTTTTGATGACGCTTGTAGAGAAACTCTGTCAATAAGGCAGAATGAAAACAAAAAGGTAAAATAGGAACAGAAATAATGAAATATACTGTATTCCTATACTGCTGTATGCAAAAGTTTGTATTTCCTACTAAGTCTGTAGCCCACTGTGCTGATATCACAGAGCTTACAAACACTTATTGAAGCCAGATAAGAGTCTTTTTGTTCTTGATTTACGCTTTTCAGCTGATCACTTCAGTGTGTGAAGTAGTTTAGACTGGCACAAACGTTTACGTTCAACAGATATTCAGTGATCTTCAAGTAAGTGAGGTCCATTCTACAAGCTTCAGCTAGTGTTAAGTTTAGGGGAGTCCATTATTTGTGTTGCTACATAAAAGTGTCCTTTTTATGTTTTAATCTCCAAACACTACTTGTTGCAAACAAACCATTAGACATACAGAAATGTCAAATTGGAAACACTGTCATATCTTTTAACCTCTCCTGCTTTGTAGGCTTCAGTTAGCCTAATTTTAAAACTCTGAGTAGATGACCCCACTATCCCACAAGTCATCAGCTGATGTGACCTGATGAGTCCTAATAACCCAGTTAGGTTTTTTTGTCTGTATTTCCTGCATTAGCATTTAAATAAAAGCCCAAGAGTCCTTCCTGTTCATCTCTCTCACCTTTAAAATTCCTATGAAGTTGCGTCAAAATGTGCATGTAAGATGAAAATTCAGCCATTGTAAAAACACCAATATATTACTGAACACAGTATACGCAGTAATTATGTACAATTTGATTTGAAGTAACAATAATAAAGGACTTGGCAAGACTTGCCCATTACATCTTTTCTCTACATCTGTCCAAGTTTCTCTTCCCCTCCAGGGCAAAGCTCCTGCATTTAGTCAGTAAACTGCAAATGTGTTTTTTAGGAACTGTTTTACTTCGATAACACGCTGTGTTTACGATCCCTCTCACCCAGGAGGAGAAGGGCCGAGCCAGCCCAGTGAGGAGGCCCAAAAACTGCTGAACTCACACAAAACCTGCTGAACTTCCCCGTGTTTTTCTTTCATGCCTCTCATCTTTTTACTTCTCTCCTATAAGCCGTGCCTTCTCCCACCTATTGCTTTCTACTTTTGCTTCCTCCTATCCCTTCACCATCTGCTTAACTCATCCATCCATCCATCTATATGTTGTGTACATGCTGTGTGGGTGGATGCATGTAAGGGTATTTATAAGAGTGTGTGTAAAGGTATACATCTAATCTCTATAGGGACTAGATGCAGTAAAAGGAGAGAAGGCAGATAGAGGACTTTTCTTTAGTCTAGCAAGACAACTCCAAGCCCCCCTCCTCTTCCTGGCCTCTCTTCCTCCATCTTTCTCACTCGCCACCTCCCGCTCCTTCACATTAATTCAGCGAGGTACTAAATATTTCTTTTAGTAGAAAAAGCGATTTCTCTCCGTAGCTCACTGGGGCTCCTGCTACACTCTCCAGTGCTTTCACCCTCTTCACACACCTCACCCCCTGCACACATGGGAAGTGATTTTTTTTATGGACTAGCCAGAATTATAAATGTTCAGCTGTGTTTATGGCTTATTAGGCAGTTACAGGAAGGAGGGGAGCGTGTGCTTTATTGGCTTAATTGGGAAAGAACAGCTTCCTTGCTGCATTAGCACAATTTTCCTCTCATCAACGGCCTTGGCTGGCTCTCTGTTCAGTCAAAGGTGCCCTCGCTGTGCCATTCTTTCTGCTGAGGATGAGGAAAGGGCTTCTGTGCATTTGTGTGTGTCTGTGTTTGTGTGCATGTCTTGCAAATGCGGAAAGGTGCGAGTTTGAGCACAAGAAGCACAGAAACATTGATGCCAAACAACTGAATAACGTCTTCTCCGCCACGTGAATGTGAAGGAAATGCGCGTATGGTTGTTTTGTAAAGACTAAGAGTGTGAGAATGTGAGCGTGTGTACGTGAGCGTTTGCAAGCAGGCATGCATCCTGGTACTTGACTGCAAAGCTGCTCCTTTCATTAGTCAAGAGGAGAGATGATTCTGGATACTCCTTTGAATCTGACAACACAGAGGAATCTTGTAATGTGTTTTTATCTTTTTTCCATCCCTCCTTACACCACTCCATCCATTCTCAGGTCCTTTAATTCTCCACCCTCTCACCTCCCTCCCTCTCTGGCGCGTGTTGCGCTCTGTCGCTCCCTCAGCGTCTGAGGTGGAGACTAAACAGCAGAGTTATTTATTGTGATGTTTTCGTGGCCGCCTGGTTTAAATAACAGTTTGGTCTCTCTGCAATCCTCCCTCTCATCTCTCTGCCTTTATTCTCTCTTTTTTGCTGCTTGCACTGTCGCTCTTTTACTCTCTCCTTCTCTTTTCCACCCCTCTACACACACCCCTCCTCCCATCATGCTTTAGATAATGGTACATTGTTAACGGGCTGTCTATTGTTTTTGTTGTGTTCTTGGCTAAGTGGAGAATAGTTTTTAGATGACAAACATGTAAGCTCGCTGCCAGCCATTCTGATCTGCAGGGCTGGAGCTAGTTATACACAGAGCCATCTGAAGCCTGCTTACACTCAGTCAGTGGAGATTTACAGTGTTGTGTGTGCACGTGTGTGCGATGGTGGTGGTGGGGGTTCGTCATTGTGTGTTGGTGTATTTTTGTGACACCATTGAAATACAGACTTGGCCTCACTGATTGGCATTTCAAAGTTGTTGTGCCAAACCGTTGTTTAGATTCTTGGTTTGCAGATGAATATAATTCTCATCGCTCTCCGGGGACACAAAGCAGTTTTGCCAACTCTTAAGGACAACACAGCTTGATTGTATAAATCATAAGAAGTAAATTATTTACCAGAACATTTGTGATCATATGTTAAGTCTTTATATAAGATTCTTTGTTGAAAAAGTGACAGTGAGATTTATTCACAAACATTAGCTTAGACACCGTCATCTACACCACAGCTAAATAATGTCTCCATGGTGTATTCAATTTGATGCTGTACTTAAAGAGCCAGCTGCAATAAATTACTAAAAATTATAGGTGTGTTTGTATTAAAAATTGATGCATTCACAATCTAAACCCCTTTAAATTAATATGATTATAAATATTACAATATTTAATTTTAACATCATCAGACAATATGAATGGTTTATAGGTGGAGTGACTGTTTAGTTCATATTTAAATCATAGACTTTTCATTAAATAATACTCATGTAATGCATGACACTAAAAAGAGA
>OMLM01001414.1:0-13052 GCA_900302695.1 Helostoma temminkii
CAGCCTGAGTGTAAGCATTTATTACAACCCATTTAGGATTTATGTAATTAGGCATCCTGTGCATTAGAAGTCAACTGGTACACACAGAAAAACCCAATTTGGGCAGAGGCTACAAAATTGAAGCTTCATAACAATGCTCATAGAAACAAAATCAGCCCATGATGCTTTACCAAGTGCATTTATCGGTCTCATCTGCTGCGAAAGCTGCTGTTGTTGCTGGGTCTGTGCATTCTGTGCCCCTGCTGCCTGTCCTGGGCCGGCAGACTGCTGGGCCTGGGACTGCCCAGCAGCCTGACTGCTGTAGGGCAACCCAAGTGCCGCATAGGCTCTCTGCATGGAGCTTGGGTCTATGGGGGCTGAGGTATTGATGGTGGGAGTACTGGGTTGACCCACACCAACTGAGGACATGGGGCTCTGGAGGCCCGTGTTGGGAGAGCTCAGCATAGCTGGAGAGAGAGATGGAAGAGTCAGTCCAAAACACTCTAATACAATCATTCTCACTGGTTTAGGTTTTTACCATGATGTTCACTCTACAGCTGCAGAGGCCTGAGTACATAAAAAATGCTAATTCTGATAATGCGTGCCAAGTAAAAAAAATCTCTAAGTGAAAACACACAGAATATTAACATTAACATAAAATACACTTGCACTTGGATACTTTGACCTATGGCAGGATGGAGTCATAACACAGGAGCATGATACTGAGAGAACATTAATGCACAACTAAACACTTTCAAAAGCAGTGAACTGAATAAAAAATTCAGTTCACTTCAGGGGACACAGCATTAGCATATTTTTCTGGGTTCAGGGTTTGGTTAGGCGATATAAAACGCTCACTTTGTGCAAAGACAAAAATCAGAGGAGGCAGAACAAAGAAATACTGCTCTCTGTTTGCATTGGCAGCCGAGACTCAAGCCTTGGCATCATGTTCCTCAACATGCAAGCCAAACAGGGACAGACCATCAGCTGGAAAGCTCAAAATGATGAAAGATGCTGAGCAGAGCGATGAGGCAAAGACAAAAAACAAAAGGAATAAAAATGTGTGAGAAATTTGAAGTAACCAGTACAAGAAAATACAGTAGTTGATGTACACTCACTGACCACTTTATTATGTACACCTGTAAAATCCAGCACAACCCAATAAAGCAGTTTATTGGTTTATTTATCTGCTGTGAATTCTACTTTTGCAAAGTTATAATTTCTCAGTTTTTAAGTTGAGAGTGTGTGAAAGGTGATAATTCTTATGTTTTATATTATATTGTATTGCTGAAGTCATTAGTTGGTGGTGATTGGTAACTTAATATAAAGTACTGTAGTACATTATATTAAGTTGAACTGTTATATTAAGAGGAGGTCATAATGTTTTGGTCAAGCCAGTTAAAATAATAAAGAGACAAAACTTACAAAACACCAAAACACCTCTTAATATAAAGCACTCCAGTATGATTACATCACGCACTGTGACTTCAATAATAAATAATTTAAATAATAAAGTGGCCAGTGAGTATATATAATCAGTGGTTAAAAGAAAAAAAAAAGATCAGGAGACATTACAATTGAATGTGAACCCTTGACAAGAGACTGAATGACAAACAAAACAGAAAGAGAAGCAGTTTCAGTATGAGGCAGGGAAACTCTGCTTGGTGCTAGTGAGAGTAGCAATAACCCAGCAGGACTTCTCTAGCACACACTCTCTGTCTCCTCCCTCTCTCCCACCATCACACTCCTATCCCTCCGGTGTGTCAGATTACAAGCCCAGCATGACCACACTCTTACTCGCTGAGTGCTTTCAGTTATTGTGGAGGAGCACAAACCAGTTTCAACATCAAAACACAAACACTGGCTGGTTTCAGGAAAGCAACAGGAATGTACAAGTCTTCCTAAAGCACTATGGAGTCACTATGGTCTTTGAGAGCCAAGTACATCACTGTATGCTCTAATGACTGAGATCCAGAGGTTACAATGGCTTATTCAGTACAGTCAGTGGAGGCAATTTAGCGTTGTGCTCATTGTTTGTTATTACATTTAGCGACTTGATAATGGTTAAGCGTCAGTGGGCTGGCGTCTGCTACTCATACTCACGCTGCTGGGTGCGCTTGTCGCTGGCATTCTTCAGCGGCAAGCAGACAGGACAGTCATGCCGTGTGCAATTTTTCCAGTGGGAGATGATCTGTCTGGACGACGCACAGTGAGCCACTGTACAGAAGAACAGAAAGAGAGAATGGGAGAGTCAGTAACAAGGTTTCAGCACAAAGCTCTGTTGGGCAATATCACCTAAAATCTGTAACATGGCTACAGCTTTTACCCCAGTAATGATACGTCACACAATATTTATTTTGCAGTTGTTTTTACATTTAGCTTTGTATTATAAAGTACCTGCAATCCCAGCACAGTCTCTGCTGAGTTAGATTCACATTCTCCATCTTTTTCTACACAGTAGTGATAAAGTTTTCTTTTTCTCAGTTTGAGAAGAAAAACTAAATGTTTAAAAACACATAAAAAATAAACATGTTGACAGGCAGTGCCAGTTGTTAGGAGTTCTAATATAATTTGTATGTGATTCATTATTTTTACTGGTTTTAAGTTTTCAGGTCCAGCCCAGCTTAGCACTGTACATTTCTGAAAACATTAGTTACAAGTTCCCTGGGAATTAGTTTTTCCTCAAACCTCCCAAAAGTTGGTTATATCAAAATAATGCCACACCATAACCATATAATAAACCTAGTGGTCTACTGAGAACAAAAAAAGGCCAAAAGAGCATTAGCAGAGTAAGACAGATGGAGAGAAAATGAGAGAGTCGTATTCTGAGAAAAGCAAACTCAAATATCTCATGGTCAATTCACTGCACTTATTTCCACTTTTGAAAGGCACTTGGTTTGGCCCAGGAAACCTCAAAGGAAAGGAAACTTCAATCATATTTCCTAGTGTGTGACTGAAAAATCTGAGGTACGTCATTTCATTTATGGCCAGGCTAATGCTAGCAAATAATCTGACAAGAAATCACAAGCATGCTAAAATAGCTGCCAGGCACCAAGTCTAACCCCATATACAATTACTAGATGGCATCAAACTTCAAGGGTTATGCACAAATAAACACAATAAAATTTTATCATCTTTGTAAGAACGCCAATGCTACTGGCAAAGACTCAAACGTAGCAGTACTATCATGATGGTGGCTTATTATGATTGAATATACAGCAATAAACAAAGGAAAGGCCTCAAATTTAGGTCCAAAGCCAAGACATGCACTAATTGTACCGCAGAGTCTGAAGGCTCTCAGGTGAAAATGAAACAAGCCAACAGACGTGATAAATCTAAAATGTTACAGATGACAAGTATTGAGTAACACAATCTCTTTTCATGGTTATTTCAGTGGCAGTGAGAAGCCGAGACCCTGAGCAAGAGGAAACGATCTGGCATGCAGTGAGTGCAGATACAGGCTGGTTCAGACTTCACACAGCACACCTCAGCATCTGAATATGTTTGGCTTGAAAGTTAACTTGAGTATTCAGGTCCAAGACCAGGGCAATATCAGAGCCAAATTTAAATGAGAGCAGCTTGAGGGGAATTCTTCATCACAGCAATGCTGGTTGAAATGGGAAGAGCAGGGGGATCGAGAGCAGAAAGAAAGAGGCGATATTAGAAATTCAGAGGAAGATTTAGGCAGACCAAGCAACAAGGGGTAGCAGGAACGCAGGTAGGAGGTGAGTTGATGAATGAATGAAAGCCCAAGTGCTGAGTCCGTCTTAGGGAAAAATACATTGACATAACAAACAATGATTGAAGGGAAACAAATAGTCTATACCAGTATTTGGACTGTGTTTTTCCCCTTCAGATTCAGTGCTTTCTTTTCTACTTCTGTTATTTACACTGAATCTTAACTGCCTACTTGCAACACCCACTACACACCTTATTGCCCCATCAGGTGAATCCCCACCTATGTTGATGCGATTTTCACAGTATTCTCCCATAACAAAGTTGACTTTTCCTTGTGGTGCTGTAGGTGTTATTTTTCTACCTTCTACATGTGGCCATGCAAACAGTGACTAAAAAGAGTTACATAAACATGGGCATGTAACAGCACACCTGTTTGGCTTGTAGCAAAGCTTGCATAAATAATAATACAAATAATAGTAAAAAGTATTCCAGCCAACAGTACCAGCCCTTTAAGACATGGACATTATCAGTTTGTTTTCATTATGATTGTTTCAAATGCTCTAAACTCACCCTGGCAGGATTTGCCAGCCTGGCAGTGGGTCATGTGGTTGAGGACGTTCTTCATCGTGCGGCAATGAGGCAAGGCGCAGGCCCTCACCTCCCCATTAGCCTGCTCCCGCCGCTGGCACTTGTGTGCGTGAAGCAGCAGGACCAGCTGCTGCTGGATCAGCTTGCGCTTCTCTGGGTCAGCTGTGGGGCCTGCTGAAGGCACTGCCACACCTCCGCTGCTGGCTAGGGGGATCATTGCTGCCTGCTGCTGTGGCTGTTGTTGGAGCTGCTACATAGTGACAAAGAAAAATGCAGACATGTGTCAAAGTCGTTATAGGCTAAAATAATGCTGTCAGACAGATTAATTCTTGAGTCATTTGATCCTCCATATTTAGGTACCAACTCTTTAAAACAGTTATGAAGCCAGCAAAATATAACTTAACAAGGATTTGGATTGTACATGACTATCACAGGTTAATTTGACTAGGACAAAACATAAACACTCAATATACATATTAGACAATGCATGAGCCTTTTCCGTTTTTGGCAAATTAAATGGTATGAATAATGGTGTTAATTGTTTGAACATAAATCCACAAATCTACAATGTCAAACCATCATTTTGCCAAATGTGACATTACTAACATGCAATACATTTATACATTTTGTCTCAAGTGGAGCAAAAGAGACATTCTCTAAAAGTCAAGTGGTAAATTGCCGTCTGTATTTGTTCAGTGGCCTCTATTACTGTAGCAAATTGTTTGTTTACGTTTTTAGGGAAGCGACCAACCTGAACAAATTTACATGTAAACCATCAGATTGTGGATTGTGAACCAGCAATTATGATCATCAATCAAAATGAAAATGGGCAAAACATGTATTGCACACAGGTTTGAAAAGCATCATTAGTCATTTATAAAGTATGAAAACCTGCTAGCTATTCAAATGGTATAAATCCATTCATCTCTATATTACATTTGGTAGTTTGGTAAAATTTGATATTCAAATAGACCATACTTGTACTGGTCATAATTTATTTTTACATAGCTATATGATGCTGTGTTACCTGTATGTTAATGTGTGATTATATGCAACAGCCACTAACCATGTTTGGCACGCTAGTGACGGTGGCTCCTTTGAGCTCACTGGGGAAGGGTGACAGGCTGTTGGCGAGAGCAGCCTTGTTCTGCAGCTGCTGCTGAGGATTTAACTGCTGGCCTGGCCCTGCAGCACTCTGACCATAGGACTGAGCCCCAAATGGACCCCCATTGCTGCCCAAACCCATCTGGGAAAAAACGAAACAAAAACAAAAACAAAAACAAAAACAAAACCAGATGACAATAGTTAGTACAATGCTGTAGTTTCAAAGGCTAACAGAACAATCTATTTTACAGTCCTCAACACTGAAAAGGTCTGATTCAACTTAACTGAGTTCTTTTATAAAATAATGATTTATAATTATGACTAAGCATTCAACCAGTCTACAGCACTTTTCAGACATGTGATACTGCTGGCTTCATCAATGTGGTGAAGCTTTCTGTCATTTAGACATATGCTGCTTATAGGTTCATGTTTTCTTACAGCTTCATTCAGACTAAACTGTGCTGGAGAGAGACATGATATTTTCCAAATGTGAAAGACTAGACAATATACACTCACTAACTACTTTATTAGGTACACCTGTAAAATCCAGTGCAATCCAATACAGCAGCTCTGCTGTAAATTCTACTTTTAGTAAGTTACAATTTCTCAGTTTTTAAGTTAGAAGTGTCTAAAAGGTGATAATTCTACTACACATTTATTTTTTACATCATACCTCGTCATAGTGGGTGGTGGAGTTGTACTGGAGTGCAGCATATCAAGAGGTGTTTCAATGGTTTGGCTGCTTCATCAATTTTAAATAGGGACAAAACATTAAGTTAAAAACTGAGAAATTGCTATTGTGTAAAAGTAGAATTCACATCAGAGCTGCTGTATTGAATTGCATTGGATTTTACAGGTGTGCCTAATAAAGTAGTCAGTGAGCGTACGTAGCAACATCTATGTTGCTTATTCCAGCAGGAAACTGACACATTCACATGCCGTCAGATTAATGGAAAAGAATGCATGTCTGAAAGAGGCTGTTTACACCCTACTAATATCTAGCCAGCAGCTCACATCTGTTTGAAAATGATGTGGCATCATTAACCAAACTGTTTCCATAAACAAAGACTCAGCATGGTTACTCAACAGACAAAGTTTGCAAGTTCTGGGTCCAGATGTTATGATGTATTACCATTTACTTTCTGATTTAGCTGCACTTGAGAAAAACAGCAAAAATGCACCAACAAAGTCTCTGTCTCACTTTAAGTGCCGGTTTGTCGTTACAAGATCCCCTCTGCTAATACAGGCACCATCATAGCTCTGCCAGGCTGACTATGCCTGGATCACACTAAACTAGTTCTGGCACCAAGGCAGCTCAGCACGACACCAGCTATTGGCAAGAAGGACTTCTCCGCCCCTTGACTACAGACACACTTTTCTCCTCCTCCTGCCATCTACAGATAATAGTGGTGTTTGGAAACAGTAGACAGAGACAGCACAGTTAAAAAAACAAACAAAAAAACTTTACCTACACTGCAGCAGGAAGGTTAGAAAGCCTAATAAATTCAAAGTTATATTTTGGCACATTTCTTCACTTTGCTCCTTTGACAGGTCATTAGCTGTAACTTGTCATATTCACATCAACATCCTGTTGATTTTCTGCTAATTCCAAAGGTCCAAAAATTAGCTTCATGCATTCAGGGGTCTAGGTGATTCAACACTAGTGTTTATTGACTGTGAGAGAGAGCGAACTGTGTCTTTGATGATTTAATCAGAATGTTTTGTTTTATGCATTTCAGGTTTTTCTACTTTTTCCATTAGCCATTTTAATCTAATCTAATTAGTAGTTTCCCAGCTGTTAATCCTGTCCTAGCTGGTTAATCCTTAGTAAACTTACCACAAAATAATAATCATATCTTCTGTCAGAAAAGACTTATTTTGGTTTCTTGTCTGAAGTGTAACAGGTTAAGACCGCCACAACTTCTCAAGCACCAACACTGACCAACAATCAGACTTAACTCATTGCAGTAAGTACTCAAACTGCAGTCTCGTCATTTTGAAGAGCCCCAGGATGTTTTGTTTTGAGATGCTGTGCAGTGCTGATGTGGAACATAAGGCCATTTCAGTTTTACAAATTTTCAGCATGTTGGGGAAAGGGAGCTGCCATAATATGGGATGGATATAAACATTGTGACACATCGACACATTCCATGCAAAGTGGCATATGTACTCAATTGATTACGTCATCACGCCGTTTCAGCCCTACTAACTACATCCTCCAAAATAATCACACAAACTAGGGATGTCATGATACCAATTTTGGGTCTGATACTGCCTTTGTGTACTCATACTCATAAGACTGAAGGTGAAGGTGAAGAAATGTCGCCGCTGTGGAGATGTTTTAAGACAAGTGTTAGCTTAACATACAGTACAGGGAGTTTGCTAATGCCAGCAGGAACCAACACTGCATCAAACACTGGAGAAGTGAAAGAAAACGCCCAGAGACAACCCGTGGGCTGTTCAAATGACCAAAGCTACTCAGTATAGTGTCGGTTGTTGAATCTAGGTGTGGGGCGATTCGTCACCGTAATCGATTATGAAACTCTGCCATGCACGATAACAAGCAACCATGTACAAACAGAAATGTCGTTGTGTAAATAGATAAAATAACACCAGGCTATTTAGTTAATTTAATAAAAAAACAGAAAATACAATTACATAAAATTAACTTGACCCCTAATAGCACCCTAAATTTAATGGTAGGTAGGGGACATGTTGATTATATTGCAGAATATCCATTTTACTTGAAGTTTTGTTACTCTAGAAGTGACTCGAATCTTGCATTGTTTTATTTATTTTGCTGTTAAATTGCTAAATGTAGATCACACCACATTCTTTTAACTTGAATGAAGGTATAATAACAATAATTAATTATATTGTGGACAGACTTTTTATTAGTCTCTAAAAGACGGTTAACCAGTTTAGCCTGACATGTTTTTGTTTGGGGAATATTGCCCTGCATTGCATGGGCATCCTTTGTCATATTTGTTTGTTTAAAGAGAAGATGATTGAATAAAATATTGAAATATAAATTTAAAAAAATGTATTTGTAGTAAAACTTGCTAAAGATCTAAAATAATCTACAGAATAATCAAATTAATCGAAAAAAATAATCGATAGATTAATTAACAACAAAATAATCATTAGGTGCAGCCCTACTGGACTCTTGCCTTACCTAAGTTACGTGACTCAAATTGACCGAATCAAATCGCAAGCAAAACAATTTCGAGGAGTCGCACACCAGCCATGGCGGGTGTATTTGACAATATGCTCCAGATGTGGGCTGTTGTGTTCACATAGTACTCTAAAACAACATCAAATGCACAATAAAAGATGATGCGGGGCTGCCTAGCCTGCCCTGTGTCGCTCACACCCTTCATCTCGTTGTTAATAAGGGTCTTCTGGTGCAGAGAAGTGTTACTGATGTGATGCGAATTGGGCGCAAAACATTTGAAACACTCCGTCTTAACCTAATCTCTCCTGGAAGACATTTATCAATTGAAATGTGGTGGTAGTGCCATGCTTGTTCAGCTGTCAAGTTTTATGTTACTTTGTGATGGATTGAATTTGGATGTGAGAAATGTTGTGTTTTTTATTTTGTCACAGTCAGAAAGCAACAAAATCTGATTACAGTGTTTGAAGTTATTTCACTTTTCCAGCAACTGCAGTTTTTATAATAAATGTTGCAGCTGTAATATTTTTTAGTACTTGCATCTGTACTCAGTATCGACAAGTAATCATATGTAAGTACTTGTATTCAGTTAGAAAAAATGTGGTATTGGGACATCCCTAATTTAACAACACGTTTAAACTGTTATAACAAACATTACAGTCTTGGTGATAATGTCTTTTCTGGTCTATTGGAGAACTGTTGTATTTGCCCAATAAACTGGCAACCCAGTGTAACTCAATCAATACGAAATTAGCACCTTAAAGAGAACCATGATTGTGTATACTGAGATGTGAGGCTCCAACGGGAATAAAACACACATCACACACTGATCAACTTGATGCTGCTCTCATCCACAAAGCTGTTGTGAGACTAGACCAGACTCCGACATCCCAGGCCAGGCTGTAGGCAGTGTCAACAGCCTGAGGCTGTTGACACTGCTCCAACAGACCAGATAAAAAAGACCCAGCTGAGACGACCAGGCACTGGCAGCTTTTCAACACAGCTGAGCAGGCAGACACACATAAGCGCACACACACATATGCACACCCCCTTCACTTCCCTTTCCCATTAAGTCCCCCTGCTTACTGACACACTCCACAAATCGGTATGCAGGACTGCTGCCAACTATCATCTCGCTGCTCTGCCAGACCACTCTGCTGAGCTGCCCTCCCTCCTTCATCATCAATGCACTCGCCCTCTTACACTCTAACTAATTAAGTGGTTTACAATACCTGTCTTACCCTATGTGACTGAGGGGGCAAGCAAAGAAAGCAAGGGGAGTACTCATGCGTATACAATAACAAAGGAGCATGGGGTTGGAAGGAGTGACAGCAGCCTCTCACTAACACACAAGCCCAGAAAGAGATTTACAACCTGCAATTAAAGCACAATAGAGGAAGTCACATACAAAGACTGAGTCTAGTGGTTTTCTCCTCTAGAGCTGTTGGTGACATGATAATCACAGGAGACCAGCTGGGCTTACAACACACACACACACACCCCAAGACATCCCCCTTGAAATGCTGACAGTCACCTCACACATACTTCCACATCTTTCTTGTGGTTAAAGCAAGCGTATGTACTATATTTGAGAATAAATCTCAACACGCTCATTCACTATCTGAAGTCACTTCTCAGTCTGTGTGTTGTGGTTACATTCTGTTTCAGTGTCTTGGCTCTTAACAGCCAGTTAAATAAATGGCTTCCTATTGATTTCCTATGCAACCACATTGGTGGCAGGCTTATGTATATGCAGCCAATGACATTATGAACTTTCACACAAACCCACACACACTTCAAAGTCCCAATCTTAAATACTGAGCAGTTGACAGCAGTGTCAACATTTGCTCCCTGCCAAAAGTGAGAGCAGAGCTGTCTGATGTGTACATTTCATTTCAAAACAGCCAGAGCACTGAAACTGAGTGAATGGGGAGAGAAACTGCATGCGAACTAACAGAGTGACCAGGAGGATGAACAGATACAAACACATGCACCACAAAAGCACCAAGTGTGGGAAGCAGCAACTAAGTTGCTTATAAATGATCTCAAAAGCCTCAGTCTGTCGCTGTGGTGAATGAATCAAATGATGATACACGTGGTGTAATGACTGGCCAGGAAACTACTCATCAAGAAGCCAATACATACAGCTGAATAATGACAATTATTACATGCTCATAAAGGCATTTCAAAATGAGTCATTGTATAATATATATAAATAAAACTAAAGCCTTACTGTTAGCATGAATGCACATACATTTGGCCTGCATGTATTCATGCAGACCCATTTACTGCATTGACTAGAACCATGGGGGGCTCTGCCAAAACCTTCAGTACATCACTGGTGTAATGAGAACACAGTATTTCTGCTATCTGACTCAAGATTGTCAGGACAGAAGATAAAACATCTGCAGCCGTGATAACATTGTTTTACAACCCTATTTGTGACACTACTGTGGTTTGTTTTTGCATCTAACGAGCTGTAAACACCAGCTCTCCAACTGGAATTGCGTAACACCAATACACAAATCAAAATAGCCTCACCAATGTATTTCTTAGTGTTTTATTTTAAAGCAAATGAATGTGTGGCTGTGTATACAGAACAGAATTAAGTTTCTTTACACATATACAGCTATACAGACCTATGTGCAGTAAGTTTATAGGTCACAAAGAAAGATGAGCTGACCTGCACACCTCCAAAACCTCAACACCACATTGTGAGGAACTGTGTGTCAAGAAAGCTCAATAGTTGAGCCCTCAGTAATGGAGGAAAGTTTAAGCCAGGGCAAAATATATGTTGTTGTTACACTACTCTATAAAAAATGTTTCAAGGCAAAAAAAAGAACCCATTCAGATTTTAAATATATAGTCATTTTATCCAAATAATGTCTATTTGGAAATTAGTGCTTATGTCAGAAATGTAAGGATCAGATCCGGCTGTCAAGTGGCCAGCCAGCATCTCCCAGCCCTGCTGCACGGACGATTACGCAGGCAGTGTTCATATCATATGTCACTGTCACCTGCAATTATATTGGAAATACCTGGAACTTGATGGGATTCATCTTATTTTCCAGCACAGATGACACACAGCGTAAAATATTACTGCTATTCTGAGGACTGTTATTGATGAGTAGAAAGTCAGTCAGTGTCCACGATAAAGCAAAAAAAAGAAATGTATTTTTCAGTCAGAGTGGCTCATAAAAGCTACTAATCATAACAGCACAATTAATCAAATAATCATCTTAAATTGTCTTGATTATTCAATCTAATAAATAATTCCACAGCTATTTGATCTTGTAGCCCGTCTTATTTTTCTACTGCTATGATGTCATATGGCTGCAAACTAAAGTAAGTAAATTAATTTGAGATTGAAATAATAAGCATTCTGCTGGGTTCATAACTTGCCAAATGAGAATAAACAAGACAATTGTAACTAATTTGTTAGTCTCAAGCTTTACGGGAGAACAGAAAGCAGACAACATGTGTTGCCAACATGCAAACCACAAACTCTTCATCACCAAGCTGATAAAGTTGTCTGTCTGTACACTTCTGAATAGATCATATTCATTTGTGCCAATGTTAAAATGGATTCAACCCACACCTAATGAGACACATTCAACAAATACTTATTCTGTTCCAGTGATTCAATGATTGACCACCACCAGTCACATAATCCACTTACTGCATGTCTCTACCTCTCTCTCTACCGCATCTCTCTCTGCCTGTACATGCACAAAGATTCTCCAAAAGAAGGGGTATGGAAATGGGGTTGTGACTCACTTTGTTCATGGTGCCTGCTTGCTGTGCTGCACTGAGGGACGCATGAGCTCCCATTTGTTGCCCTCCCTGGGTGAGCGTCTCTGCCAACGCACTCCCTGCTCCTCCTGGTCCAGGTGTGACACCTTGCATTGTTGTTCCCTGGTACTGTATGCCTCCCACTCCTGCTCCACGTCCTCTCCCAGCTCCAGGTCCCATACCACCATTCATTACCTGCCCAGGTTGGGGCTGCCCCCCAAGGGCCTGGAGTGCAGCATGGCCTTGGCTATTGTTAATCATGGCTTGGTTGAAGCCTGTTGTGTTCAAGCCCATTGTTGCAGTATTATTGTTGTTGTTCTGTCCTGCTACTCCTGTTGGTGTTCCTGCTTTTTGGGCCTGGGGAGATGGGTGGTTGCTGGGAGAGACCTGGCCAAGGGGGCTCTTACCAAGTGGTGTGCCCAGCTGAGGCCCCATACCGCCTGGCTGAGGGCTAGCGGAGTTCATGCCTGTGCCTGTGAGACTGGAGGTGCTGCCAGCTCGAAGGAGCTCAGAGAGTTGCTTGTGCTTTGCAGCTGCATCGGGGACAACAGGGGTGCCACCCCCGCCAAGGCCTGCAGGGGTGCCAATTGGTCCTCCAGCTCCAGGTGCTGCACCCCCATTTGAAGGCATCCCACCCATCATGCTCAGATCCCCTCCATTGGGGATCAACTCATCTGGAAGATCATTTTCCAAATCATCCCAGGACAGCGACCCCAGATCTGAAAGAGAAGAGGACAGA